>CAUVYU010000197.1:0-35000 GCA_963556255.1 Allolobophora icterica | reverse complement strand
ATGCAGTCAGTTGCATTAGTTTCTGCTTCAGTTGGCATGACGAAGCAGATCTGTGTTCCCTTTATCATGATTACAAACAGCGAGATGTAGATGATGAGGTTACTCAGGATAATGATGGTGATGATAATGATGACGACGACAACAATGATGAATTTTATGATGATGATGATGATGATGATGATGATGATGATGATGATGATGATGATGATGATGGTGGTGATGATGACGACGACGACGACGACGACGATGATGATGAAGATGATGACGACGATGTTGTTGATTGCTGAGGATGATGGTATGAAGATGACAACGACGACGATGATGACGACGACGATGATGATGATGTCGTTGTTGTCTTACTGCAGTTCGATTCGTCGCTGTGATCGTAGCAGTCAGGCAACCCATCGCATATCCAGCTCTTCGAAATACAACCACGACCATCATTACACATCCAGTGACTCGGTTGACATGCTAAAATGTAAAGGTATACGCGTTATATAGCGCCCGTTCAAGACATCAACCTGCTCATTTTTCAACGAATTTACCGTGTTAGATCCTTTACCACCGCTGCCCCGTTTGAATGGGTGCCTAGTTATTTAAGGTTCCCGTGTACGGACCGTGCCATAGCCTGAGATTTAAATTTCTTAAATAAGCCACCATCGGGAGGGGCGCGATAGAAGTCATAATATATTTGCAACTCCTCCGCCTCCTCTCTCTGTTCTCTCTGGCAACCGGACTCGCATCTTCACTTGGGATCTCTGAACAACCTCTCTGACACGACGCAGCGCTCGTGAATAAGCTGGTGCCCATCGCTTAGCGTTAGAGTGGCGCTTTAGAAATTTGGAGTTTGCGAATTATAATTGCAACAGTTCTTTAGAGCAGTTGTGTAGAAGCGCATTCCAACCTTTACTTGAGAATTTCCGCCTCTTTTAAAATAAACCTAAATGGTGAGCTAATGGAGAAAAATGAGCAATGTGTTCCAGAGGACATTTTTTGGAACGACGGTAACAGAATGGAAAGAGCGCTCGGCCTGTAACGCCGAGAATACGGGTTCAAGTCCCCACTGAGAACGTCACTGTTTAGGTACCTTGATCAAGTCCTTCGCTCACTCCGCCTCGTTCCTTGCTAGCTTAAAGACTGCTCTCTTTAGCCGTGGCTGGACTGGGAGCGCTTCTGAGTAGATCACCTGAAGGGGCGCTATGCAAAGGCTCCTTAATAATAATAATTGTTCTGCGCCAACGATGCTCTGTCGCATGATCGTGCTATATAAATACTCTGTATGAATGAATGAATGAATGAATGAATGAATGAATGAATGAATGAATGAACGAATGAACGAATGAACGAACGAATGAATGAATGAATGAATGAATGAATGAATGAATGAATGAATGAATGAACGAACGAATGAGTGTGCGTACTGTTTGTGACGTCACTGAATGAAGGACGAATGAAGTTCTGTGAAATAGCTACGAAGAGACAGCTGACTAGTCTTGGTATCCAGGGAGTCCTCCTTAGCGAAACCATGGTAACCGCTAACCCAGGACTGGCTGGCGTCAGTATAGATTTCTGCTACAAAGAAAATCCACAGTATGCAACAACTTTGGCGACGATTAATATGATGATGGCGATGATGACGACGACCTCGAGGACAATGACGATGATAATGCTACCGAAGATGATGATATCGCATCATCTTTACAGATATCTGATGATAACGATAAAGCATCATCTTTACAGATACCAGATGATAATGATATCTCATCATCTTTACAGATAACCAGGAGTACGCTAGAGGATAAGCTAGACCATTTTGCCGACGACCCTCTACAGTCTACACTCGAATGACATCAGTGCTACATTGGTCGCAGAAGCCTTTGCTCAATGACCCGAGATGAGACTGATCATTTTGTACGCACTGCGACAATATGAAACATCATGCCTTTTCAGTGGTAGGACCAATTATCTACTTGGCATGACCTCCTTCTACTTGGCACGACCCATTTCTACTTGGCATGAACTTCTTCTTCTTGGCATGACCTTCCACTTGACATGACCTCCTTTTCTAATCTGCTTGGCATGATCTCCTACTTCTACTTGGCATGGCCTCCTTCTTCTAATCTACTTGGCATGATCTCCTTCTACTTGGCGAGATCTCTTTCTGCTTGGCACGACTTCTTCTACCGGGCATGACCTACTTCTACTTGGCATGACCTCCTTCTGGATATACACTTCCCTCTGTGCAGTTTATGTGTCATAACGAAGATGATTGGCGTTGCTCTCCTCTTTTATGGCGGCTTGGGACTGGCACCACTCTGAAACGACAATGGCGAAGTTCTTCATGTCCCTCTAGCCAGTGACCCTATACCGTTATATATAAGAAGTCGTTGCCCTATACGCACCGTTCTTCAACATCTGTCAGCTGTTCCCAGTCGCCGGAGCAGGGCTGGAAGCAGCATCTCTGAGTAGATATCTCGAAGAGGCGCTATATAAATGTTTTGAACGACTGAAAGAAGGAATCAAGGTAGAAGTGAATGTCGACGAACTGAAACACGTTTCAGACGACGATGCAAGGTTTCGATTGATTAGTGAAACAAAGGCAGAGTCCGTTCTCTAAAGCCTTCTCGCTCGAAGCAGAACAGAGACACGGTTTAAAAAGCATGACCAAGATTGCGGTTATGCAGCGTGTACGCACCCCTTAGAGAACGTATGCTCACCTCACAAAATAATTTTTTGCAGTATACTCACCTCTGGAGAGTGTGTAGGCTACTCACCTCCAGAACGTACGTTGACATATTTTTAAATACTCTAGAGTGTAGACTAACTTTAAAAAATTTAAATTTAAAATTTTATTATTTCTGTTTGCTTGACCTATAACGAGTAGCAAAACAACTTCAAAATTTACATAGCTGTAAATGGTTTGTAGGGCCCCTACTGTTAGTAGCAGGAACACACCCATGCCCAGAGACGGATATTTTGTTTGACAGGCGGAGGGGACACTTTTGAACTGGGCTAATATTTATTCGCGCGTGAGCGCGATAAAAAATTTTGACTAAGCGGTAGCGTGTACTCACATTTAATTTTACCACTACAGTTCTGAGCATGACATAACACAACATAGCATAGCCGCGTTTATGCACGGGCGCACTAATCGGGCGCTTAGGGCTCCAGCTCTCAAACGAATGAAAATATTTTTTCAGTTATTAAGAGTAGCATTTTTGAATTTTGAATTATTCTGAATATAACCTATTTTCTCTTTTTTACAGTTTAGCATTCACATAAAAGTACAATATTGTAATTTATAATTGCTTGGAAGATAGTTTCTATAACTAATCATAATTAGGCCTACAATGTCAATAGCACGCACAAAAACGGCTTCAACTTCGTGAGTTTTGCGCATGATAGGCTAAACTCCACTCATAGGCGTAGCCACATTGAGGCAAGAGGAGGCAGTTGCCAGTTGCCTCCTCTTGGTTTTTAAATTTCAAAAATTTTCCGTGCGTTATACCTTCGCACTCCTACACCACCTGGATGTCTCCAGGGTTTGCCTCCTCTTGAATTTAAGTCTGGCTACGTCCTTGACTCCATTAGAGTCTCAAACTGAGTCTACAGGTTCAGAAGGGTCCCTAAAAATGTTTGCGCCTACGGTTCCGTTTTCTGTAAACGCGCCTCTGTTTAGACATAGTATAGCATAACATAACAAGGGTTTTAAATGGTTCCGAAGACGTGTAATCTATGTTAGAACCAATGCAATTTAACCTTCCTCTTAAAACCGGTGATAGTGTCCACTGAGACAGTATTATCATCCAAACACTTCCACAAGTCCACAACTCTTGCACTGAAGAATATTCATTGCGTAGTTACCTGCGGTCTCAACACGAGTAACCTTAAACGTAGGTAGCCTAACATCCACAAACGAACACTACTACAACAGACCAGGTAAGCCTACAATTTTAAAGAAACATCACTTCGAAAGTAAGTAGGCCTACGCACCACAACGAGGAAACTAACTCTGACATTGACACATGCGAGGGAGACTGAGCCTCCGACACAACTACCCACCGTTAGCCTGGCGTGTCGTGAGCGAGGTCGGCCGTGATGGGAGTCGAGCGATGGCTCTGACCATCGTTACCATTCGCTGCTGACATTGAAGGACACGCTTCAACAAGTCCTCTGATCTAAAAACCTGGACCCCTACGCACCGCTCACCGACGCACAGGACAGTCGGGTTTTACCGTAAACCGCAAATCCGGTATGTCAAGAATTTCGACGTCGAGAACAGAAGCTCATTTCGCCTCCGGCACAAGACAGGGTTACGAAGTGGCCTGCCTTTGAGCGCACCGCACCCTACGAAGAGCTCCGGGTGGTCCTCCGAGAGGGCACCGCGGGTCGTACTAACTCGGGACAGCGAGCTTAATTACATCTGAAACTAACACTAGCGGAGATTACACTGTCACTCATCCGTCAAGTGTTTCTATAGAAATGGCTCGATAGGCGGGTGCAGGATATATGATACTCGAGACTACTGCGTGGGTTGAATCGATGTATTATGTCATTGCCCTCTATTGTTATCTGCCTTAATGTTTTTATTTGTGGCTCACAAGTAGATGCTTCAATGCACCGGGACCACGAACAATTGGGTCCCCAGCGGTTCACAGCTAATTATTTTTTGTAAGCAATAAACGGAGTTTGTAAGCAATAAACGGAGTTTGAATGAAGGTGATAGCAGCTGTACCGAAACCCCCAAAGTCCTTGCTAAGCCACTCGATTTTACCAAGGGTGTGTTATTTTTTAATGTGATGATAATTTTCATTGTCACAATCATCATCGTCGTCGTCGTCATCATCATCGCCATATTATTTTCATTACGCATTTATTAAGAACCACTATCTAATGACCAAACATCACTCGAAGGCACTGAGCAGCTGTGAGTGAAGGACTTGCTCAATGTCCCTAATCGTAATCTCCGAAATTCTAAAGTGCCACTCGAAGGCCTAGCACAGGACATTGGGCTATTCACGAACGCTGCGTCAAATCAGATGGGTTTTCCAACTAGTAGTCCAAAGGAGGTCCGAGTCTTATTACCGTGTGGGGAATATCAAGAGAGAAGGCAGAGCAGCTGTTAAGGTGGGTGTCATTTAGGGCCAGAAGAATTGAAAGGCGGAGGATCAGATGAGTTAGGGTAGGAGTTCTTAAAAGGGTGAGACCAGTTTTAAGTGGAAAGCCCGGGGTGATAGATAGAGGAGCATGAGGAGGAAGACGGAGGACGGGTTGCGATGGTGATGGTGGAGGAACCAAGAATCTGCGGAACTCAGAGGGAAGATCGTTCCAGAGGCGTGGTGTTGTGTTGGATATGGTTCGGTTGGGGACCTAGAGACGAGTGGTAACCTGGGGTCGAGAAAGACTGGGATAGGAAGAGGACCTGGTGTCAGTGACCGTCTCAAGTGAGACTCGAACCCGTGATATTCGCGTTACTGATCCTAGCTCTCTAACCAGTCGGCTACAGTGTCCCACGACATCCTATCGTTCCACAGCGCGTGACCTTCTAGAGCTAGATGCACGACCTGACATAGACCGCTGGTTAATCAAGTGCCGGCCCTAGGGGCGTGCGAACCGTGCGGTCGCACGGGGCCCGCAACTTAGGGGGCCCGAAAAGTTACACTAAATATCTTAATAATAATATTATGGTTTCGATTAAATCTTCTCTTTTGTCAATAAATAAGTCAACTTCCTCTATATCCCAGAATTCTCGTGTAGGCCTATAGTTAAATTTGACTTGTTGCATTTATTAACAGTCTACTAAGATAAAACAATCAGCAAAGAAAAAAAATTGACTTGTGTCATGGGGTCCCGTACAGTATACTCTGCACGGGGCCCGAAATATCCTAAGGGGTTAATCTCAGATAATAACATCTCGATGTCTCCTATGGACCTTTCTTCCATGACAAAACTGAAGGCCAGAGGCAGTTCTTACAGACCAATATCTTTAGCACCGACTGCACTGCAAGTATCGCCTTCGCATAACAAGTGGCACTGAAAAGAGGCGCCGGCGATTCGCTAGGTCCTTTGTTCGACGGATCTCTGTGTTTGTCCGTCAATAAGGACGAAGGCTGTCAGAAAACCTATGAACGACCCGTAAAAAGATAAGCCTAACAGACTGAAGGGTAAAGAAAGCTGCCACGACACACAGACATATATACACATACAAAGACAGACAATTGTACATACAGACACAGACAATTGAACAGACAGGCTTAACACATAGAAAGACGGGCTATGATATCAACCACCCCATGGAGCCAACCTATACCCCTATATCCCTCCGCAACGTACAGGCCTGTACGACTTGTTGTCCCACACAATTACTGGTCTCATGCAACTTTTAGGCTTATGTATACAATTTATGGACCTAGGCAACTTATAGGCCTCAACAAACTTCAAGGCCAGCTTACAAAAAATCGTAATGTTACAATCATGTATAGTAATTGTAATTATGTAAGGCAATCAGTCGTTTATATAGCGCCCCTTCCGTAAAACTACTCAGAGGTGCCCCAGACCTGACGGCACCAGACTATGACGAAATATAATAGTCTTTAAGCGCTGGCAAAGTAGACAGAGAAATAAGGTCAAGAAGCCACGTCGGCTTTAGATTGTAAGTGAACAACTCGTTGTTCTGATCTTGGTTGAACTAGTAAGCCACCGCTGAGGAAGCCGTGCAATAATCCTAAAGGTGTCTGCGGATCAGGGAAACTTGCACTCAGCCAGAGAACATGTAGACATCTCTATTCACCTGCCGCTCTGCAGAACCAATTGGAAAACCTGCCGCATGTGGTTCGAGACTGTAGCCTCTTTAGCCGTCTGCGCGTGACGCCGTTAGTCGCAGAGGTCTCATGCACTGGTCACGGTCTGATGATTCGATATGACGACGGGACTTCTTACAGGACTCGCCTTTTATTGCTAAGATGTATCTAGGGCTTATGCAAACATTGATGTACATGGATGTATACATTACACGCGTGTATGTATATGTTTATATGTTCATATTAATATATGTATGTAATATACGTATTTACGCACGTACATACGTATATATGTATGTATGTATGCATGTGAGCATGCATGCATGTATGTATGTATGTATGTATGTATGTATTTATGTATGCATGAATGTATATATGTGCGCTACCATGCAGGTATGCATGCATCAATATATGTATCTTTGTATATAAAGGTTAGTATGTGTCCCGTTAATGTATATATATATTTATATAATTATATATATATATATATAATTATATATGTGGTATGAATGTGTGTATGTATAATTATACGTGTTAAATGGCACTGCTAGCATGTTGATAATATGCATGAACTTGGATCCATTCCAATCTGTCAATCTGTAGAGTCTTTGGGTCGAGAGTAACTGACATGTGTACGCACCTTGCTCAAAGACGTAGTCTTGAGATTAGGGTCTTTTGCTCTGCTCCTTCTGGCTGACATCTGTCGAGCATTTGTTGAACTGTATCCTTTTTAGTCCTAAGCCTTATAGGCAGAGACTATAAGTTAGTCCCCAGAGGAGCCGCTAATCCGCTATTACGCACAGCAAACATTGGTATCGGAAAGGTTCTTTGTCTGTTGCGTCGATTTCAACAGAGGTGTTCTTGTTCTAGTTCTTGCTGAAGTCGTCTATCGGTCCTAAGATGGCGCTTTTCATATACGCACGACAGTTTAATTGTAAAAATATGTAGGGAGTCTTCCATCTGTGTGTGTGTGTGTGTGTGTGTGTGTCTCTCTCTCTCTCTCTTTCTCTCTCTTTTGCTCTGTCACTCGGTCTCTCTCTCTCTCTCGCTCTCTCTATCTCTGTCTCTGTCTCTCTCTGGCTTTCTCTCTGTCTCTCTGTCTCTCTCTGTCTCTCTCTGTCTGTCACTGTCTCTGTCTCTGTCTCTGTCTCTATCACTCTCTGTCTCTCTCTCTGTCCTCTGGTTGCCTGTCTCTCTATCTCTCTCTCTCTCACCCTCTCTCTCTCTCTCTTCTCTCTCTCTCTCTCTCTCTCTCTCTCTCTCTCTCTCTCTCTCTCTCTCTCTCTCTCTCTGTCTCTCTGTCTCTCTGTGTCTCTCTCTCCCTTTCTATCTATCTCTCCTTCTACCTCACTCTATGTCTCTGTCTCGCTGTTTCTCTGCCTCTGCCTGTCTATGTCTCTGCTTATGTCTGTATCTCGCTGCCCTTCTCTTCTCTCTCCGTACCTCTCTCCTTTTCTCTCTTTCTCTCTTTCTCTCCTTCTCTCTTCTCTATCTCTGTCTGTCTGTCTGTCTGTTTCTCTCTCTCTCTCGTTTCACTCCTCTCTACTTCCTTCTGTCTAGTTAGGCTTTTCTTTTGTAAGACACGAAATGGAAGATTTATGCCTACAGAGCTCGAGATCTACACGCACATGAAGAGTTTTTTCACGGCCTTTTTGCTGTTTACATGATTTGAGTGGTAGAAGTGTCTGGGCAAGTGTTTGAACAGGGAGCAGGAGCCATATATCAAAAGAGCCTTTCATGTAAATGGTCCTTTATGTAATGTCTGACTCACTTTCGTTCCTGCAACCACATTTGGGTTTTTAAGGAGACATCAGACAGGCAGCGACAGATAGGCAAAGAGAGAAAGAAAATAGAGGGAGGGAAGAGAGAAAGAAGAGAGAGAAGAGAGAGAGAATAGAGAGAAAGAAGAGAGAAAAAAGAAGAAAAAGAGAGAAGAGAGAGAGAAACGAGAGGGAGAAGAGGAGAGAGAAGAGGAGAGAGAAGAGAGAGAGAGAAGAGAGAGAAGAGAGAGGATAGAGAGACGGAAGAGAGAAAAAGAAGAAAAAGAGAGAGAAGAGAGAAGCGAGAGAGAGAAGAGGAGAGAGAAGAGGAGAGAGAAGAGAGAGAAGAGAGAGGATAGAGAGACAGAAGAGAGAAAAAGAAGAAAAAGAGAGAGAAGAGAGAAGCGAGAGAGAGAAGAGGAAAGAGAAGAGAGAGAAGAGAGAGAAGAGAGAGGATAGAGAGACAGAAGAGAGAAAAAGAAGAAAGAGAGAGAGAGAAGAGAGAAGCGAGAGAGAGAAGAGGAGAGAGAAGAGATATAGAAGAGAGAGAAGAGAGAGAAGAGAAAGAGAGAAGAGAGAGAAGAAAGAGTAGAGAAAGAGAGAGATAGAAGAGAGAGATAGAAGAGAGAGAGAGAGGCACACACACACACACATAGACATTTAAAAACTAGTTATTGTCGCAGGGAACTTGATATCCACGACATGTCAACCCTTCCGCTTCCCACCGACGGTGTGCGGTTTGTGTACTCGTTACAGCTGAGGGCGCAGGTTGAGCAGACATCTCGAAACAAATCTCTGCCCCTGGCTGGCATTGAACCACCGACCCCTCGGTTGACAGTCCAGCCCGATAACCACTAGTCTATCGCTCACCACACAATGTAAATGTATACATTGTTCTATTGTGACCGATCGCCTCATTGTTGCTTTCTATTGGAGCCCGACTTCTATTCTACGGTTATGAATTGCTTTGTGACCAGACAGATAGAGACAGATAGCCAGAGACAGATATACAAAGACAGACAGGCAGATACAGATAGGTACAGCTAGACAGGCAGATATATATGCAGAGACAGATAGGCAAAGAAAGACAGGAACAGACAGATAGCCGGAGACAGGCAGAGACAGATAGCCACAGACAGGCAGAGACAGATAAGCACAGACAGGCAGAAGCAGATATACAAAGACAGATACAGATATAGGCAGATACAGATAGGGAATGCCGGACAGTTACCCCCCTGGACAGTTTCCCCCCCCCGGACATATTCCCCCCGGACAGTTACCCCCCGGACACTTTCCCCCCGAATCTAGGTAGGTCATTTTCCCCCCCGGACAAATTCCCCCTCTGTGGATTTATGTACGTATGTATGTATGTAAGTATGTATGCATGAGAATATAGGATGGTTGTCGTCTAGGTGCTAGCGGCACGTCGCCACTCGGAAATAAATTCGTTAAATACTCAGGGCAGGATCTATTTTTTTCATGGAAAATTATCTGATTCATTGATGTTCAATCGAGGGATCAAACGGTTTATTACATTTTGAAAAAAATCGACGAACTGGAGAAATATTAGTGGAAAGTTGGTTCATGCGAATTTGAAGGGATGGTCTCACCTGTCTCGTCAATCCTGGGGAAGCTGTACTAAACTGTACGTAGTTAAATCAGGATCTTGCGCATGCGCATACCTTGTATGTACGCGAGAATAGCTTGTTGATATCAGTCTGTTTACGGATCTCTATCGAAACTTGAAGGATTAATTGTTTCCATCAACTTCAATATTTCTGTCGATTCTGAGCTCATCTCGGAACATGTCCAAGAAATCGAGCAAAGCCGAAGACGTGGTCGCACTTCTAAAAGATGAAAAAGTTGCGGAGTTTCTGGTCGAGAAGATCGAGGAGATGATTGAGAAAAAGTTGGACATGATAATTGAAAAGGTTCTCCTTAAACTCAACCCAATCGTGGAGCAAACAGTCAAAGCTTCTGTCGAGGCACACCATAAGAAACTCCATAATCAAATTTCAGAACTGGTGACCGTCAATAATAAGTTGAGATCACGACTTGACTCTGCAGAAGCTGAATCAAGAGCAGCAAACCTAATGATCCACGGTCTCAAAGAGCCTGACTCTCCACCTGCTACCAAGGGTGCGGCAGAATCCGAAGCCACGGAAGCCGTTCTCAATCTCTGTTCCTCTACGCTTGGACTGACCATCTCTGAAGCAGATATTTCTACGGCGTTCCGTTTACCGCGAAAGGGAAAAGAGAATTTCAGACCTATCCTTGTGAAGTTCGTTTCCCTTAGAACTCGCAAAATGGTCTATGGTGCCCGCTCCTTGCTGAAAAAGTCACACATATTCATAAATGAACATTTGACCATGACCAACGCCATGATCTACGCAAAAACCCGCCAACTCGTCAAAGAGAGCAAGGCCACATCCACCTGGACGGCTGGAGGAGCAATCTTTCTACGCCTGACTGAAGAAAAGACCAGCAAACCCCAGCGCATCTTCTGTCTAACCGATTTAGACAACCTGCTCCCCACTCCGAGCTCTCCTCCCACAATCCCCTCAGCTGTGGGCCTCCACTAGACTCCACGCTTCACTGGACTCCGCGACCCACGTCGGCCGGCTGACTTCGCTTTCGGCCGCTCAGCGGATGTCGTCCATCTCTCGAGCCATCCTTTACCGCTCTCCTTCGTAATCCTCGGACAAACTCAGGAATAACTCTGTGAGTTCCTCCTCGAGTCTTTGACTCTTGACTGCTGTACCGAAAAGTTTAACCAAGTCACTTAATGACTTTAAGCATTTTCTTTCTTTTGTTTATTCTTCGGTAGACGATTTAATGATCTGTGGCTGGTTTCTTTTCTCTGCTTCAATATGTATCACTTACCTGTAAATGATCATTTGGGCTGATCCGAAACGAATTAATTTTAAATCACCCTTAGGTCGTTACTAGTCATTACCAAATGGAGTGACTTTGACTGGTTCTTTAACGACGGCTTAGCCCATTCAGAGAACCTTATTGGCGCTTCGTAGCTCTAACGATCTGAAAGCGTGTAGGTTTGTTTGTTGTTTTCTTCTCAAATTGCTTTAATTTTCAATGCAAAGTTCTGAAGTTTTCCCATCTGGATCGAACTTACTATTTTTAATTAGCTCTCGTTCAAGACTTGTGAGTATTATATCTAACTCCCATGATATTCAGAATGGGCGACGTAAGCGATGACATATTATACTTATACTATGCCAACAGTGGTTTTTTTGGCTAGCGATCATCATACCATGTTATAATTTATGTACAGCATTTTATTTAAGTTGTGGTTTACCCACCCATGAGCATACGATTGAATTTATCGTTTCACGATCTACCACGGACGATTTCTGTCTGTGTAGCCTGAGGGATTTGAACCACGATCACTTTCCAGTTGATGAAGTAACCACCCCTTACCAGGCCAAATCCCTAGAACATTATTTTGCCTGCTACATAGAGAAGACCTGTTCTATTGAGAATAATGACTTACCTTACCTTGATTCTCTACGCTCATTTAGTCTTTTCTCTTCTCTGTACTCACTTACTAGATTTAGGCTGAAAAAGTTTTACAATTGAATCATCACACCTTGATATTGTGAATAGTGACTTACCTTACCTTGGTTCTCTACGCTCATTTAGTCTGTTCTTTCCTTGTACTCACTTACTAGATTTAGGCTGAATAAGTTTTACAATTGAATCATCACATTTTGATTTTATTATTCGTGGCGTCAGGTGATGCTTCTTCTTTTGATTTGTTTTGATTTGTAAGGTTGGAGTTGTTTTATGGGTCTTGTGTGGTTATTTCATTGCCTGTTAGGATTGTAGCCATTGTTCTATTGCGGATTTTCTTATTTTTGTTTCTTTTCTCCTCTGTCTTCCTCCTCTTTATCAAAGCCTTGTACTCTAGACCCTTGCCCTGTATTGATCTTCTACTGCTACCAAAGGAGTGGCCGAGTGCCAATCTCTGGTTAGAGAACCATTGATGTTTTCACCCAGAGCCCACGTGGCGGCATGTGTACCCCACCTGCAACCTCACCTCGCCCACTAACTAGCTTGGACTCAATTGACGGGGAGCGATTACAAACGAATTGCCCCACTTGCGATAGTGAACTAACGTTTAATTCTAATGAGGAGGCAGCCTTTGCCGCCTTAGCAGATAATTCTGACTACACAGGTGCTATTCGCGCAGCTAATAATGCAATCGAGCTTGAGGTATTTCCGGATGATAGTGAAACTAACTCATTAATTGAAGATTTAAACGCCGACCCTGACAGAAATTTTTTTAGAAACCCAAACTGGTCTAGTAATTATATTAGTACAGAGACCCTCGCTGAACACTTACAATCGGGATTTCACCAGAGGGATAGGACATTCACCGTAATGCACATTAACTGCCGCAGTATGGCGCATAAACTCGCTGATATAAGTGAGCTGGCTAATATGTCTCAGGCCTCAGTTATTGGACTGACTGAAACTTGGTTAGACCCGGGCTTGGAAGGTACCATTCATGTTAATGGATTCAACTATTTAGGTAAATCAAGGGCTTCAGTAAGGGGTGGTGGAGTGGGTCTGTTAATAAATAAAAATTTAAAATTTCATCAGTTCGCTCCAAAGGGTAATCTTGAGAATCATAAGACATATGAGAGTCTTTTCGTTCGTTTATCCCTAAAAACGAGCTCACCAGTAGTAGGAATAATTTATAGACCACACGGACAGAAACTAAAGGAATTCAACGAAGAATTCGACGAATTACTATCGGGAATAAAAAAGAGTGCAAAAGAGGTGATTTTACTGGGGGATTTTAACATAGATCTCTTAAAAATAAATGAGCATAATGAAACTAATATTTTTCACAACTGTCTTGCGTCCCACCACTACCTACCAACTATAACCAAGCCCACTAGGATCACCTTGACCACCAGAACTTTGATAGATAATATATTCAGTAACGCTTGGTCTAGGTTAGTCGAGGCCTTTATTGTCATCTCGGATATTTCAGACCACCTTCCTATCTATGCCCGATTTTCCTTTGAAACCATGCCGGTTATTAACCCCCACCACAAGGAAAGCAGATTAGTTAATGAAGCCAACTTAAATAAATTTAAATTGACACTAGAAGAAGAGAACTGGGATTCCATAACAAAGGCGTGTGAACTGGATGATGCTAATGAGGCATATGATCTATTTTTTGATAAATTCTACCAGGCCTACAATGCAGCCTTTCCAATCGTAACGGTATTAAAGACTCGAAAGAGCAATTTCAAGAAACCCTGGATGTCAGTAGGAATCCTAAAATCCTGTAAAAAGAAAAATTCATTATATGTAAAATATCTCAAAACCCCCACCCCAGAAAATAAGATCACTTTTACCGAATATAGGAATAAATTTAAAACAATTAGAATCCAAGCTGAACGCAATTATTATACGACTGAATTCTATAAACATCATAACGACCTAAAAGCTACTTGGAAACTACTTCGTTCCGCCATGCAAATAGAAGACAACAATATTACCCAAATTAAACTCAAAATAAATGGAGTCCTGGTGGACGACCCAGGAATAATTGCCAATAATTTTAACAACTATTTTGTCAATATAGCCAGTGATTTGTCAAAGAAAATCCCGGATTCTCCACGCACCTTTGAACAATATCTTCCTCCATCCCGATTAAACTCTATGGGCCTGACATTGACCTCCCCTGAGGAGATACTGAAAATAGGCGGGTTACTAAAAAAAACCCACTCCAAAGGTCTGGATGACATTGACCCTTATATCGCCACCCAATACCTATATTTAATTACAAAACCATTAGCAGCAATCATTAACTGTTCTCTTATCAACGGACTGGTCCCACATAAGATAAAAATGGCAAAAGTAGTACCAATCTTCAAAAAAGGTGATACTGATAACCCGGCTAACTATAGACCCATCTCGATACTTCCATATTTCGCTAAATATTTCGAGAAAATAGTTTACGACAGACTCAGTAACTATATCAACAGCTTTAATCTAATTCACCACTCTCAGCATGGATTCCAATCGGGCCATTCCACTTATATGGCCCTAATCGACATGGAGGACAAAATCACCAAAGCTATTGATTCTAACGAATACTCAGTGGGTATTTTCATCGACCTAGCCAAGGCCTTCGACACGGTCGACCATTCCATATTATTAAAAAAATTAGAAAATTTCGGAATCAGAGGCCCAATTCTAAGATGGTTCTACAGTTATTTCCTGAACCGCACTCAAAAAGTTCTATGCAATGGTGTACTTTCAGAAAGTCGCTCAATCTTATATGGGGTACCACAGGGCTCCAATCTCGGGCCCTTACTATTTCTTTTATACATTAATGATCTAGCTACGATCTCAAAAACTCTTCACTTTATCCTATTTGCCGACGATACCAATATTTTTTATGCTCACCAGTCTTGGCAAACCCTAATGGATACCATAAATTCAGAATTAAAACTTGTAAACTATTGGTTCACGGCAAATAGGCTCACCCTCAACGTTGACAAAACCAACTTTATAATTTTTAAATCCCATAGGAAAATTACACCTATTGATATCACCCTGGAAATAGCGGGAACCCACTTAGCCCAAGTTGAGTCTGCCAAATTCCTGGGTGTGATTGTTGATAGGCACCTTTCTTGGAAAGAACACATTGATTTCATTGCACAAAAAATTGCGAAAAACATAGGCATCATAAAAAGGATCTCCTACCTACTTCCTGAGACTATCAGATTGAACCTTTACCTTTCCTTAGTCCTACCGTACTTAAGTTATTGTAATTTAATCTGGGCATCCACCTACGACTCCAGACTTAGTAAATTAATAATTCTTCAAAAAAGAGCAGTTAGAATGGTTGCCGGTGTCCCCACTGGCACCCATACTAGTCCAATTTTTACTAGACTTAACCTTCTGGACATAAAGCAACTTAGATCTTCACAGATAGGAAAGTTCCTCTACCTATCTGAACATAACAGTCTACCAGCTTCGTTTCACAATTACTTTATAGCCGGCTCGCAGATTCACATCCACAATACTAGGAACGCTACCTCCCTCAGACCTACTAAAGCCCGCACAAACATACGAGCATTTAGCATAAAAGTTTTCGGACCTAAATTATGGGCGAAGATTCCTCCAGACATTCGCCTCTCTCCAAATATTCATTTATTTAAGACCCGTTTGAAATCGTTCCTAATGAGTTCTGTCGCAATTGAACTTTAACATTGAACGCACGGGGTGTCGTTGCGCTGTGGGGTTCACGTGTGCGCACGTGGGCCACTTCTACTCCCATTTTTTTTAACTCGCCAATGATTCTTATTCCTTTCTACTTTTCTTCACCGCTTTAGTTAGTTAGTTAAGCTTAGTAAGATAGTTAAGATTAGTTAAGCAGTTTTGATTTGCCTTACTTTCTTTCTCCTCCTTGGTTTCTCTCAAGACAGCCATACTGACCGTGCTACTTAATCCAGTAGGTGTCCCTGCCCAGCGGGAATTCTTCCCTTTGGGGCCACCTTTTGCCTCAACAGGCGTGACCTGCGAATAATTCTTGTTTTAATTGTTTTTGAAATTTTGGTTGTCATTACGTCTATTGAGATGCAATAAAATGTTTTGATTGATTGATTTTTGATGTATGTAAGTATGTATGTAAGTATGTATGTAAGTATGTATGCATGTATGTAAGTATGTATGTAAGTATGTATGTATGCATGTATGTATGCATGTATGCATGCATGTATGTAAGTATATATGTAAGTATGTATACATGTATGTAAGTATGCATGTAAGTATGTATGCATGCATGTATGTAAGTATGTGTGTATATATGTATGTATGTATGCATGTGTGTATGTATGTATGTATGTAAGTATGTATGCATGTATGTATGTATGTAAGTATGTATGTAAGTATGCATGTATATATGTATGTATGCATGTATGTAAGTATGTATGTAAGTATGTATGCATATATGCACGTATGTATGTATGTATGTATGTATGTATGTTTTGATCACTAAAACAGAGAGTTTTTTGTATGTTGCATTGAGGGGGAAATGTCCTAGTAGAGGGGGGAAAGTGTCCGGGGGGGTAACTGTCCGGGGGGGAATATGTCCGGGGGGGAAACTGTCTAGGGGGGTAACTGTCCGTTTACCACAGATAGGTACAGCTAGACAGGCAGATATAGGCAGAGACAGATAGGCAAAGAAAGACAGGCACACACAGATAGCCGGAGACAGGCAGAGACAGATAGCCACAGACAGGCAGAGACAGATAAGCACAGACAGGCAGAAGCAGATATACAGAGACAGACAGGCAGATACAGATAGGTACAGATAGACAAACGGACAAACAGACAGACATAAGCAAAGACAGACAGGCAGAGAAAGACAGGCAGACAGACAGGGGCGTCTACCCCCCCCCCAGTCATTGCAGCAACGTCCCCTTTCCCCCTCTTCTTCCCCCTCCACGTTCCTTCCCCCCTAAAATGGTGGCATATACACTGACAGATCTCTCTCCCCATTTCTTCGATGGAGCATTTGCTCCAAGGTTTCTATGGTGCAGACGCCCCTGCAGACAGATAGGCAGAGAGAGATATATTTATTGTCGCAGGGAACTTGATATCGATGACGCTTCAAACGGAAATGATGAGTTTATGCGTTCTGTTCAATGCGAAGACGTTCTACAATCTACATTGATGTATGCATGTATAGATGTACCATCTATCTGTCTGTCTGTCTGTCTGTCTGTCTGTCTGTCTGTCTGTCTGTCTGTCTGTCTGTCTGTCTGTCCATCTATCTATCTATCTATCTATCTATCTATCTATCTATCTATCTATCTATCTATCTATCTATCTATCTATCTATCTATCTATCTATCTATCTATCTATCTATCTATCTATCATCTGTCTGTCTGTCTGTCTGTCTGTCTGTCTGTCTGTCCGTCCGTCCGTCCGTCCGTCCGTCCGTCCGTCCGTCCGTCCGTCCGTCCGTCCGTCCGTCCGTCCGTCCGTCCGTCCGTCCGTCCGTCCGTCCGTCCGTCCGTCCGTCCGTCCGTCCGTCCGTCCGTCCGTCCGTCCGTCCGTCCGTCCGTCCGTCCGTCCGTCCGTCCGTCCGTCCGTCCGTCCGTCCGTCCGTCCGTCCGTCCGTCCGTCCGTCCGTCCGTCCGTCCGTCCGTCCGTCCGTCCGTCCGTCCGTCTGTCTGTCTACATCTGTATGTCTGTACGTACGTATGTATGTACGCCTGCATTTTATGTATGCGTGTGTTAAGTAGTCGTAAGTGATTCGCAGTTTTTAAGGAAATGCTATTAGAATAATCGTCAGCCTTTTAGTCAATGAAACGCTGCGCCCCAATCGCCGCCTAGCGACTGGCGTTGGAATTGTTTCCGACTCTCTGATCGTTATTCCGATTGATTCTGCAATTCACGCCATTTCCGTTCCCCAGAGAGCGCTGTTCGTTCCGCCTCAGTAGTTTTATGGCCGTAATCGTGGGAGATCCGCTCCACTAATCCTAAAGACAAAACTGACTAGATGTTCACGATAAATCAAATCGGAAATATTGTACACGAGAACTAGAAAACCAAAACGAATTGGGTAAATAGGTGACTAAAATACTCATAAATGTCAATTGCACAGTCTTACTCAAACTGTACTTGAACTGGTACGTACAATAATTATTTCAGGTATTAGAACGAAATCGTGTAGTTGACTTGAACTAATCCCTTGAAAATTTTTGTAACGTAAACTGCACACTCAAGACTCCAGCCAATTGCACGGTCGATAATGTCAGCCGCACACCTTGTGTCAGAAAAACACATTGTTTTAGGTCCTCGGTTAGGCTTCTGTTCGAAGTTCTGCTATCGTGCGAGGCTTATTAAGTTATTCTGAGTACGAGCTAGGCCCACTATTAATAGGCCTTAGAAGTTGCAGCCGTCCTGATGTAGAGTCATACTAAAACCCGAATTAGATTCAGAGCCAAATTCTGCGTCCACTAATAAAAGTAGATGATTGAGACACTGTTTTGTTACGTTCATCGTGCACACCCTTTTTAGCGTAATTCAAAACAGATTATAGGCCTAGAGCAGCTTCGCCAAGAGATCTTTGCATACTTAAAACTTGCCTGTGGAGAGTAAACCCTCACAATTTTAATATCCGGTGTAAAAATTAAAGCGTGGCTATAGCCTATAGGTGTCTTTCTATAGGCCTACTCTGTGGTAGAAGTACAATGGTATACAGTCTTTAGCACGAGTTTTCATTCCTGTAGGGCCTATATATTGATTCCTTTGATATTCTGTTAATAATTGGTTTTTTTAATCTTTGAAGTAAGGTAATGTCGATATCAACGGCCCTCGCAGCCAAATAAACACTGGATAATTCCTAAATTATCATATGAAAACGCATTTCCACATCTTCGAACGAGACCGCCTAAATTAACCCTATATACCCGAAAAAGACGATCATAATTTTATATCCGTATTCTCTACAAGAATGCCTACTGACGCTAATTAGCTATAGCTGCTCGTGAGTCTATAACCCCTGTTACAGTAGCTTGTTCTGGTTGCGTTATGTCACCTTCGATGTTCAGTAAACGAGAATTCATGCATTTCATTTACACACCTTTGAAACGCTTTCTTTTCACAGTATCTGTTAACTACCAATGCAACGGATGTAACTTAAATTTGCATTGTCGCCATTGGCTTACACGGTGAAAACGACGGAACAGAAAGAGACATACAGAAGAGAAAATAATGCAAATAAAATCTTAAAGACGTTAACGGCTCCGACAGCCAAGGTGTTGTTAAGCGCTGGATAATTATAATCCCCAAACTCTAACATGAAAACAAATTTCAATTACACACCCTTAAAACGTTCCCATAGGCGCTATAAGGTATATATTCATCAACCACGGTTAGGTTGAACATATCACTTTCGGAGCAAAGAGTAAAATTATAAAGAGGAAGAGAAATAAAGAACAGAAAATAGCGAAAGTAAACAGCCTTTAAAGATACCATTAACTCTCAAAGCCATAATAGTCGTTAAACAGTGGATTATAAATAATATTTGAGATGAGATTTGATTTAATGTGACGCAGGGGATCGAATTGGCCCCCTGCCGTCTATGCACCCGTTAAAAGTCGTTGAACACTTGGGTTATAGGCCTACCAAATGCTATTATATTCTGTGCGAAGGAATAAAATTACACCAACAACGAGCTCCGTGAAGAAAATTAAATTGTGCAGCGTCACCAGCCTTGGCAGCCATCCTATGCTCGGCAAAAATACTACACAGCAGTAATAAATTATAATAGTAAGAATTATTATTATTATTATTATTATTATTATTATTATTATTATTATTATTATTATTATTATTATTATTATTATTTGCCCGAGGTAGCCTACCTCAGATCCCTCAGGAATTTAAAAACTTATCCGGATAATACAAAAAAGCATTCTAGGACGGCTGGGACTCGTCAATATCCTGCGCAGCAAAAGTGCCTTGAAAGGCAATGGCGTTAAAGCCTTGGATTATGATTGCAGTGCGCTGTTAAAGATAACTGATTTCCCTCGTGTCACCTGTTTCGCGAGAGAGACCCCAACTCTGTGATGAAAAGTAAGCCACTGCTGTTTATTGGCCCGATAGTCTAAAACGCCAACGGGACAAAGTGATAGGTTTGTACGAGTGTATTGTATTTTGCGCCCTTCATATATCTGCTGCTAATTCGGCTACGCCGGCTACTGAGGCCGATTTGGAGCAAGGTAGGATGCGGTCAGAGTGTCTGTTACTTTGGCATCCCAAATCAGAGCTCGGCCCATCCGCTATGGAATAAGAGTTAGGCCGTCGGGTGTTTTTCCGTCTGCTCTGCAAAGGCCAGGTGGCTCCTTCACTGATGGGAAGCCCGCACGATCAAGACTCCAACAGATCAGATCATTGAGGTTCACGTGTCTGACGGCTATACCTGGTCTCAGGGAGCAAGAAAGCCCACGAAAGTCATTGGTCTTGACCAGGATTTCCGCATCGGCATTCATGAGGTTCGCAGATGTTGACTCCAAGTCTGAGGCCTACTGCAATTAACTCTCATGGCTTCGTCGTCAAGTCTCAGTTTTATTATAATTATTATTATTATTATTATTTTTTTTTTTTTTATCGCCCGAGGTAGCAAGGATCCCTCAGGCTCTAAGAAACTATATGAAGTTAGAGGTTCTCGTCCCCCATGTGCTGATCAAAGAGGTTCTCGTCCCCCATGTGCTGATCAAACGCACAAATCAAGTGCGGATGGGCCGAGCTCTGATTATTATTATTATTATTATTATTATTATTATTATTATTATTATTATTATTATTATTATTATTATCATCATCATCATCATCAATATTATTAATTATAAATACTACTAATGCAAAATTTTTTACCAAAGTTGATTTCACACGTGACACACAAGTGCATATATATGCTAAAAAATTATATTTGTGTACGCGAACGTCGCGAAGGTTTGCATAAGCCTATGTTTATGTATAAATGCGCTTGTATCTGCACGTGTGTGAGTATGTGCATGCATGTGTATGCACATGCACCTGTATATACACACATATATGTATATGTATATATATGTATATGTATATGTATATATATGTATGTGTATATGTATATATATATATGTATGTGTATATGTATGTGTATGGGTGTTTGTGCGGCACCTGCACAAACACCCGGAAAGACTAATCAAAACACTCATACGTTGCTGCTGAAGGCTAACGACCATGCGCCACATAAATTCTTCGAATTGCGAGAGCATTGTTGTTGTTAATGTTGTTGTTAATGTTGTTGCTGTCGCTGTTGTTGTTTTGTTGTTGATGTCGTTGTTGTTAATGTCATTGTTGTTAGTGTTGCTGTTATTAATGTTGTTAATGTTGTTGTTAATGTTGTTGCTGTTGCTGTTGTTAATGTTGTTGTTGTTGTTATTGTTTGAGTTCGTCTCCGCCAGAGCCACTTATTAGAACTGCCCGTCGTAATTAATGTGCGGTCTATACAGACTGTGAACTCGTGAAATCTCGAATGCTGCCACCGCCTTCACAGCTGCTGCTGCAGCTGGTGCATGCGAACGGTTCAACTGATGGATGGAGTCATCTCGTCGGTTGCAGCAACTGGCGCCAGACGATGCACATGTTTGTTTTCTGTCCACGATCAGGCGTGGCATCATTGAGCTGTGTATACGTTGGCCTTTGACCCCGACGCCTTTGACCCCGACGCCTTTGACCCCGACGCCTTTGACCTCTAGACCACAGGCAGCCAACGATCGGTGTAGGGTATTGTAACTAAATCCAAAGTTACTAACTAATTGCAATTAGTAACTTGCTAACTTGCTAAAATGCAGTTAGTAAATTTTATCTATAAATGTAATTGTAATTAGTAACTTCTATTACTAAATGTAATTGTAATTAGTAACTTAATTCTTTCGATGGCGCACCAAAACGAAACAGTAATCAGGTCAATATACAGAAGATCAGTACTTCAAGGCAGAGAGGCAGCTTATGGTGGATACACGGCCTTTGGTGGATAAATGTTACATAATGTAAAGAATACACTTGATGCATTGCATATCAGTTGCAAAGGCATTTTAATGGCCTGTTGCAGAGTCAGCGCGCTATATGAATATTTTATGACGAAACAGTGCCTAAAATACTCAGAAATGTCAACTGCACACTTCTCCCCAAACTTTACTTGAACTGGTAAGTAAAATTTCGGCTATTAGAATTAAATCGTGTGCAGTTGACTCGATTTAATATCTCAAGAATTCATGCTACACTCTGCACACCTCAGACTGCACTCCCGACAATGTGAACTGGACACCTTGCATCAGAAAACACTATTTTAACCCCAATACGGCACATAGAAATTTCAACCAGACATTTTAGACCCACCTGTAAACAGTAACTTTTTAAACAATCACACCTATAATTGAAGGGCTTGCCTCAATAACCAGGTATGTCGACATAATTGGTTTATGTGAAAAAGTATGCCAGCGTGCTTGGAATATTGTGTTCTATATACCCTGCAAATTTGGTGCAAATCTGATTATTTTTGAATTGGCTTTTGGATAAACAAGTTTGTCGACATATGGTATTTAGCAGCCGGGAGCATTACTCCAGTGCAATAACCCGGTATGATAACAAAAATTGTCGTTTTTTCTTGTAATCTTTGTATTAAAACCGGTGCAATAATCAGGTTGTTTAACATACCCGGTTATTGACTCTTACTTACTCTACAATAATGATTCACATATAGTCTAAAACCCGAGCGAAGAACCGACTGACTACAAATGTTCTGAGCCATTCATTTAGCTCATTTTTTATTCGTTGCTCTACCTATAGAATATCGACTTATCAGATATCCCTATACCGGTGTTCTAGAGCGGTAAGCACTCACGTACCATCCGCCTCTATGCGTGTGGATCAGGTATACACGTCTCCTGATAATCCCTCATTTCAGAGAGATTTAATCTCGTATTAGCACGGTCCGTACACGGAACTTTAAACTGTGTAGCACCGATTAAGGATCTTACCCGATCAATTCATTGAAAGATAAGAAGGGTCGAGGCCATACTGTCGCTCTGGTGCTGTCCGTATACACGGGGAGCTTAAGTGTCATGGCACTCATCCAAACTGGCAGCGGTGGTTAAGGATCTAACCCGATCAGTTCATAAAATTGAACAGGGTCGAGGTCATAAGGTTGCTCAAACACAGTCCGTACACGGGGAGCTTAAATGGCGTAGTTCTCATTCAAACGGACAGCAGTGAAGGACCTCAACAGATCAACTCATTGAACAATGAGCATTGTCTGAGCAGTTTCCTTGAAGGGGCGCTATATAAATACTCCAATGAACAAATGAAGTCCTCAAATGATACCATACGGTCGCTATAGGAAAACTCTACATTTACGTCTTACATTTAGAGAGCGAGTCTTGATTACTGCCTCCAAAAAAACAGACGATATATTCGTTTGATTAGAAAACTCTTCAAACAAATTGAAATGCATTTATTTTTTTTTTTAAATAGATATATTTGTCTACTCTATAACGTAATTTTCTTAGCAATAGTCGGGCGACATTGATTAGCCACATTTGAATTGACTGAGATAGGAATTCTGACGAATCGACATGTCATAAACTACGGAGAGAGAGACAGAAATACAGGCATACAGGCAGAAAGACATGCAGACGTAGGCCTACATACAGGCACACAGCAATAGAGATAGACAGCCAGATAGACAGACAGACATACATACAGTCACACAGCCAGACAGACAGACAGAGACAGACAGACATGCAGACATACAGACAAACAGAGAGAGACAGACAGGCAAAGGGACAGACAGACAGAGAGACAGACAGATGGGTAGAGTGACAGAGAGACCGGCGGAGAGAGACAGAGACAGACAACAGGCAGACAGCAGACAGACAGCCGAGCACACTGAAAGGGACAGATATATAGAGACAGTGACTAGAAGGAAGACAGAGAAAGGCAGATACAGATATAGGGACGAAAAGAAAGGAACACAATGCAGAGGGAGAAACAAAGAGTTGGAGAAACAAAGAGTCGACACAGAAGCACAGATACCTTCAGAAATAGAAACAAATAGACTGAGACAGACAGACAGACAGACAGACAGACAGGCAGACAGACAGACAGCAAAACAAGAAGAGGTACAGACATCTACGCAGTGGAAGCTCAGTATTTACAAGTTAAGTTACAAGTTTTCTTTTTCTTTCCTACCAACAGAAGTTCTCAGTTTTCAACCAATCGAAACATTTCCTAACCATAAACTCTAAACCCGTTCAGTCGCGAATAACCAGCCAAGTTACACCTGCTAAGGAAAACCAGACAATTAATAGCCAGTCAATGATACCAACTTCTTCTAAAAGTCAACGATAACCAGCCACAGATTACCAAGCCAGCAATAACCAACATTGAATAACCAAACAAGGATATCTGACCATGCATAACCAGCAAACGACAACCGACCATGGATATCTAATTAGAGATATCCAACAATAGATAACCAGCCAAAGATATCCGATCGTGTAAAACCAGCCAAGGAAAACCGATCGTGGATAACTAACCAAAGTTATCCGACAGCGAATAACCAGACTAGGAATATCGACCTCAGATAACCACCTACGAATATCCGATCATGAATAACCGACCGGAGATAACCATCCAAAAATATCCGACCTTAAATAACCAGCCAAAGATATCCAACCGTCTGTAACCAACCAGAGATAGCCGACCATGACCTCATCCGTGGATGACAAGTACTGATCCACCGCTGTGTCCTTGACAGGTCGTGAACTTTCCAACTGTCCAAGTAGAAGGTCGCGCATGCGCAAACGAAGACTTCCGGTGGCGATGTCGGTGCCCTTTAACCTCTGTCGCGGAGACGGATAAGCCGGATATGACGACACTCGGACATCATCTGAAGCCGTCTTCAGATAGCAATTACGGCTGCTGAGGCAGGAAAACACAGCGCGGGAGATGAAAGACCGTTCGGCATTCAAGTGCTGAGATGTAGCGCTAGTGAGGTCGTTTCGCCGGAAACAGACACTATCGCCGTGTAGGCTTCTGATTGTAACAACGACCGAGATATAACGTCCAGCTAGACTGGCAAACACGGACCCGAATGAAGTAGACGTTGGACGTTGTGTGTGTTGACGCAAGCGACGCCCGGTTGGAGAGGAGAGGGAGATGAGAACTACTCCTCGTGCCACTCCTGATCGTCCAGTGCGTCATTCGTTGTAATTAAACATCTGAAGAGCGAGGGAGAGACAAAGGGAGAGAGGCAGCTACGTTGTTGCCGGCAGAATAGGTCGGTACCGGTTGAACTGAAGCTCTTGGAAATCCTCGGATAAACTCGTCTAAACAGACAACACACGATCTATTACACACTAACATTCATTCGTTCCTTCCTTCCTTTATTCAACAAACAACTTTATACAGCGCCTATTAATTCTTACATTAATAACATAAACAAACAGAAATGTCACGCGGTCAATCAGTCATGAAGTGAACATTTGTATGTTACGCTCCTCTCATTGGTCGCTTCCATTTAATGAATATTCATGACCAATGACGTCAATGTTTACAAATGGCGACATTCCGACGGACGTTCGTTTCACACTTAATTCAACGAAAATTTAAATATGCCGTAAAGGGCTGCTCTTTTAAACTAACGGCTTAAAACGGATTTAAATTAATTTACTCAGGTGGCGAACAGGCTGAAATGAACAAGCTTAGCGGGTTCAAACGGGTCAATTTACTTAGGCCGCGCATCCAGAAAACTTGCTTTCATTTTAATCGCACGATTCCTCGTTTTTCAACACGGGTTTAAGACTTCGCAACACACTTTGCAGAACTTACAAACTGGTCAAAGAAATTGAACAGTCTACAATCCAAAATGCAGCGTAAACAAATAGAACTCGGACAACAGTCATTAAATTCCAATATGCAACGGCCCAAACGGTCATCCGCGATCGATTTAATCCGCAAATTAGCCAGGAAGACTTTGCTCTACGAGCTGGCAGTTTTAATCAAAGAGGCCAATCTTCAAGGAAAACTTCAAAACACCGAAAAATGTTTACGCAAAACATTTTTTACAATGAGATTTTGACAAAATGTTAGACTATGAAGGTCATAATAAACTCCACCCACATTAGAAAATACATCTTCACATTGTTTTTAAACCGTCTTCGGACGGGCAATAATCTGGTCAGTTATGTTATACTATTTTGCATTATTATGTCAAATGGGTGGTCGATAGTGTAGTGGTTAGCGTGCTTGACTGTCAAAGGAGAGGTCGGGAGTTGAAATCCCCGCCAGGGCAGAAATTTGGTTATAGATTTCTGCTCCACCTGAGCCTCCTAGTCAACTCAGCTATAATGAGTACACTGACCGTCACTGTTGATGGGAAGATGAGACGGCGAGGGAGAGGACTGGCCACCCGCCCTCGTATGCCGAGGCTAAGAAGTTGAAGTCGTTTACGCTTCATGCCCATGGTTGCATCTTTCTTCTTCTCCTTCTCCTCCTCCTCCTCCTCCTTCTCCTCCTCCTTCTTCTGCTTCTTCTTCTTCTTCTTCTTCTTCTTCTTCATCTTGTTCTTGTTCTTGTTCTTCTTGTTCTTCTTGCTCTTCTTGTTCTTGTTCTTCTTGTTGTTGTTCTTGTCCTTGTTGTTGTTGTTGTTGTTGTTGTTCTTCTTCTTCTTCTTCGTCTTCTTCTTCTTCTTCTCCTCCTCCTCCTCCTCCTCCTCCTCCTCCTCCTCTTCTTCTTCTTCCTCTTCTTCTTCTTCTTCTTCTTCTTCTTCTTCATATCGTATGAGCCATATCATATCGTCTTATGTCTTTCCTCGTCTACTTACATGCATTCCCAGGGAAACGAGGCCTAGTTAAAAGAGAAGACGCCTTTGAGGCTTGTTGTTGAAAAAACCGCTAATACATTAACCGTTATCATGCTTCAACATGTCTCTATAGCAGTGGTTCACAGCTATTTTTAGAGCAAGGCTTTCATTACTAACAGTCATTCACTCAACGGCACCTGGTCTAAATTTCATTTGTTTTTCTTCCAGATAGTTCTTTATTTTAATGACAAGCAACATTTCTTGTATTCAACCGCAGTGCTGAAACTACTTCCACGCTACTTTAAGTTTTAAAAATATCCATAGGTCAGTGTCATCAGCGATAATGGTTAGTTTATCACATTTATGGCATAAAAAACTGCACATATATTATCCAGCCACGACACTTCTGGAGCAGGTTCATGGCACCTTTGAGTGCCACGGCACCCAGGTTGGGAAACACTGCTCTGTTGATTTCAATAGGTCTATATACTTTAGAAAATTATGTGATGTATCCATGCCCTATCGGATTTCAACCTTGTTCCCATACGGATTTATTAGTTTTTAGTTTTTACTATGGTTTAACGGTAAGAAAACATTTGCCTCCTCTCTCTGAACTCTCTGGCAACCGAACTTTGATCATCAGTTCTTCACTAGACATCTTTGGACAACCCTTCTGACACGACGCAGCACTCGTGAATAAGCTGGTGTCCTGCGCTTAGCTTTGGTGGAGCGCTTTAGAAGTGTGGAACTTGCGATTAGGAACATTGACTGGAACACTGTGGATCAGACGAGAGAAAGCAAGCGTGCGTGACAGTGAATTGTAATTAATGACTTCTAAGGCGCTGACGTCTAGTGCACAATGCATCAACAGATGGCGTGCCAAGCAGGCCCGGCCCAAGGGCAAGGCGAACGAGGCAGCCGCCTAGGGCCCCGTGCTTTCAAGGGCTATAATTTTTTTACTGTGATGAGATTGAACGCTGACAACACTTATGTCGCTTAGCAACAATACTGTCAGTCAATTTGCCGCGTGAATGTGATAGGGGGATTTAGGAAAAGCGAGCCTGCAGATAAAGCGAGTAACAGCTAGAACCCACGTCTATTGTGACTAACGAACTTTCAATTAGAAGGATGTCAAAATATCTAATTATTAACGTCCTTTTCAGTAAAACATAATAACCCGGTATTGCTTTCATAGTAAAATGCTGGAATTAAGAGCCTGATTTGCAATTTGTGTTCAGTAAGCCCAGTGCTTTTTTCTAGAAAAAAGGTTCCGGAACTGAACAATTATGGAAGGGCTAAATCGAAGACGAAGCCCTTGAAGAAGGGGTTTGGGTTCGGGGAGGAATCTCGGTGAGACCTTCCCAAGAAAATTTTTGACGTCACATTAAATTAAAATAACTAAATTATTCTTTTATTAAAATAACTAAATTACTTTTAATAGCTGAAAAAAGCTGCTGCAACACCGTTCCAGAGCGTTCCGGCAGAAAAAGCACGGATTAGGCCATTTAATTTCGATTTTGCATTATTTTAATATGTATGATATTACCAATACCGTATTGACAGGAAATCAGCTCCGCAATGCCTTTTTATGCTTGGGGCCCAGCTCATCCCTTCCTGCCTTGGACCCCGCATACCATAGGGCCGGGCCTGGCGCCAAGACTCAAGCGCCTTTTCAACAACATATCTCAAAGGCGTATTATATTTCTGGCGAGGTTAGGCGAATGGGAGCGCTATATAAATTAACTCACTGAATGGATGAATGGACAGCTGTGGTGGGCTGTGCATCGATGGTAAGCAAAGACTATGAGTATACCCGATTGGATGGAGCGCTCGGCCAGTGATGGGCAATAGTTAACTAAAAAGTTGCTAACTTTTATTTTTTACTAAAAAAAATTAGTTAAGGAAGAAGTTTAACTAAAAAAATAGTTTAGTTAAAACCATAGTTTAACTAAAAAAGTTTAGTTGCTAACTAAAAAGTTTAACTAAAAAATCAGCAATATGCAACTATTTTTCCACAGTGAACATTGAACGCTGTCAGCAAAAAAAACATTTTAACACTGCATGATTTTCAAATTCATACACTAAGCTTACTTACAGTACACATGTAACTGTAAGCCAGAACAGTACACATTGCATAGTTTGAAGGTGAAATTGTCATTGACGCTCTCCATTATTACAGTTCACTTAACGTCTTTAATTGTGAAAATGTTTGTCGTAAAACGGTGGAAAAAGTTGGAAAAAGTTTAACTACTTTTTTTTAGTTTAGTTAACTAATTTCCAAAATCAGTTGCCAACTTTAGTTAACTATTTTTTTTAGCTGGAAAATAGTTTTAGTTTAACTTAAAAAAATAGTTTAGTGCCCATTACTGCGCTCGGCCTGTTAGGCGGCGTGCTCGGGTTCAAGCTTCCACTAAGGCTGTCGCTGTGTGAGAACTTTGACCAAGTCCTTCAAGTACTGTTGCTCAGCGCCACCGATGTCCTACGGTCGTGTGTGCACTTCTGGACTTTGGAAGGAAGTCAACTACAGTTGTATTGTGTACTGCATTAGTCTGAAATCAATTAATTTGAAACCGACCACGGATTTGTGGCTCACACAGCGAGCTTCCGGTTCAGCCTTCTTTTATGTTTTTCAGTCACACCATTGTTTGATCGAAAAACATAAAAGAAAGCTAGCTATACCGGAAGCTCACAGCTGGTTTAAACAAGCCGGATGCGGTGAATTAATTGACGATAACATAGGCTACAACAGGTTGCCTAAAGCGGATGGGAATGCAATTATGAATATAAATAATGGGGATTAAACGACATTGCCCTTTATGAAGAAATTGGCTTCAACAGAAGATCAACAGGTTCACTATATTTTTGGAAAATACAACCATGAATAGTAGTAGTAGTAGTAGTTTCAGTTTAACGACACTGTGTGATAACAAAGATGATCAGCGTCGCCCTCCTCCTTTATCCAAGCTTCGGACTGACACTGTCAGAGTTTGACCAGTGGCGGAAGACTAAGATACTGCATTTGATGAAAAGTTGCACTGGTTATAAGAGGTACGATATCTAACAACTTGCAAGTGTAGGCTAGTATAAAAACGAGTCAATGTAACAAGCAGAATTTAAAACCTGCCACATTATGACACAACTTCTACCGGAAATTCGGTCAATGGGCAAAATATAACGGCTATTGGCAAGGTTAGTCCTTAAAGGATAAGGCTTGCATAGTGGTTTAAACAGTGAAGTGCAATTTCAAATATATCGGATTCAAAGACCTATCTCAATTGATCGAAACCCTAGTTCTTAGAAAATGTCTGTGCCTCTTAGACTGCTTCTATACTGGAGCTACATCAAAGTGATTTAATTCTTATGCAAATGCCCGTGTCTTTGTGAATGAAAGAAAAGTGGCACAATCAGCAAAACGACAGAAGTGCATAAATTTTAATATTGGAACCGCGAACTCTAAATAAATTCAAATAGTGCCATGGTATCGACTAATTTCCTGCATTTTCGCGCTTGTATCTCATTCGCTGTAGATTCGCAAAGTAGAAGTAGAAGAGCAGTCCCTTAAGCTATCCCCGAGACAGCCATGGTTTGAAGTGTTAGCGACTTAAATTTCTTAGCCTCGGCATACGAGGACGAGTGGCCAGTCCTCTCCCTCGCCGTCTCATCTTCCCACCGATAGTCTACGGTCAGTGTACTCATTACAGCTGAGTTTGCTACGGGGTTCAGATGTAGCAGAAATCTCGAACCAAATTTCTGGCGTGGATTTGATCCCCCGACCTCTCTCTTGACAGTCCTGCACGCTAACCACTACACTATCGAGCACCTCCTGTGATTTAACGTTGTGAGGCATGCGTGCCTGTGTCTAGACACTTGATGTAGTGCCTTTAATTAACTCACAAAAACACTGTCTGGCTGTTCAATAAACCCACCAATCCATCAACGAGATACAAGAAAAGATCAAGCAAGAAACGCGATTACATCTCTATTTTTACGGCGATAAGAACTCCATTTTGATTTACACGGTGTTCAAAAAAGGTTTTAGAATCGATCGAACAGTCAATCAATCAACTAATCAATCAATCAGTCAGTCAATCAATGAACTAATCAATCGATCAGTCTAGCAATCAGTCAATCAACTAATCAATCAACCAATCAGTCAGTCAATCATTCAATCAGTCAGTCTGGCAGTCAGTCAATCAACTAATCAATCAACCAATCAGTCAGTCAATCAATCAATCAGTCAGTCGGGCAGTCAGTCAATCAACTAATCAATCAATCAATCAATCAATCAGTCTGTCAGTCAATGAACTGACCATTAATCAGTCAATCAATCAATTACTCAGTCAGTCAGTCTGTCAGTCAATCAACTGATCAATCAATCAATTACTCAGTCAGTCAATCAACTAATCACTCAGTCATTCAAGCAATCAAAGACACTCAAAATGAGATCACTTAACCGAAGCAGACCTGTTTGCGGCGACTACTCATGATGGTGGACCTGACGCCTCTGCCGGCTGTCACCAGGTGGAAGCTGCTGCCGTTGGAGCTTCCAGATATGGGCGAAGTCCTGCCGCTGCAGCACCCTCGCGTCCCGCAGCCGAGGCGCCTGAAGAGACGCCGAAAGGCATCGCGGAAGTCTCGATTGAAGAACGGGTAAATGACGGGGTTAAGCGCCGAGTTCATGTACCCGATCCAGAACAGTAAAAAGATGACGATGGGTGGAGTGTGGCACAGGTCTCCACACATCGTCTCCGTCAGGTACCAGGTAAAGAACGGCAGCCAGCACGACAGGAAGGCGCCCATGATGATGCCGAGCGTCCGGGCGGCCTTGTGGTCCTGCTGGATCTTCTTCCGGTGTCGATTCAAACGACGACTGACGGAGTAGGTACCGTTGGATCCGTTGTCCTGTCCTACCAGCAGAACGCTGCCTCCTCCTCCTGCGCCTACCCCGAGGGACGTCGAGGACTCGGCGGATATCGTCCTACTCGTCTGACTCTCGAGACTCGGCTGCGGCGATCCTGAGCTGAGCCGGATGCTTCTCTCCTGTCTTCTCGCCTCTCGGAAGATCTTCCGGTAGGCGAAGACCATGACTACGGCAGGAGTCCAGAACGACACGATCGAGGACACTATACCGTAGACGCGGTTGACGACGAAGACGCACTCGGTCGGCGCTGGAAGGGACTCCATGCGCTGGAGGTGCTCGACGGTCGTGTACCAGCCCATGTGGATCGGAACGTGAGAGAGCAGCGCCGACGCCAGCCAGATCCCCACGAGCATCGCGGCCGCCCTGCGTCGGGTCATCTTCGACCCGTAGCGGAAGGGGTCGGTCACGGCGACGTAGCGATCGACGCTGATGCAGCAGAGATGGAGCAGCGACGCAGTGCTGAAGAGGACGTCGTTGGCGTTGAAGAGGTTACAGGTGACGGTGCCGAAGAGCCACCGACCGTAGACCTCCTGGATGGCGCTGAACGGCATGACGAGGATGGCGACGAGAAGGTCGGCGAACGCCATGGAGACGATGAACGAGTTGGCACGGTTGCGTAACCTGCGGTCGTGAAGCACGCTGGCGATGACGAGCAGGTTGCCAAGGACGGCCGTTACCATGACGACGCCCATGGCCGTCGCCTTGACGACGACGACCGCCGTTGGCTGGGACGATTCGCTGACGTCACAGTCGATGCTCATGTTGACGGAGGAGCATGGCCCTTCGCCGCTGCAGGAGGCACGGTAGACGCAGCCGTCACGGCTCACTGCGCTCGTCACTGATTCGATGTGGCCATGCGTGGACGAAGCCAGCTGCGACCACAGCTGATCCGGGGTGAAGTTTTTAACTGTTCGGATTCCTTCCATAGCCATCAGTTCTTTGACGGTTCAAGGAACGCTAAGATACGGAAAAGTCTAAGCAGACTTTTCAACCTCTGACCAGTTCCATTATGGCGTGATTGCGATACACCACTCAACCCACTGGACGCCGTGCCATGACCCTGACAAAGGCGTTAACGCAAGAGAGCCCCTTTTGACAAGCACCAAAATAGGGTGCAGAGACAGAGAAAGACACATACACACATAGGGACAGAGACAGAGAGAGTGAGAAAGAGAGAGAGAGTGAGAGAGAAAGCTGACCTCTACTCCCAGACGTCTACCCTAGAATCTCTGCGTACGATGTCCCACTCTGCGTACCAGGACCCACTCTGCGTCCTCGGACCCATTCTACGGACCAGGATCCACTCTGCGTACTACGACCCACACTGCGCACGAAGACCAAAATAAGTACACATGAAATGCACTTGAAGAACTGATATCCCTCCCAAGAAGAGAAGCCGAGCCCCAATAGAAAGCCACTTCTGAATCCTTAATATTACATAACACAAAACGCGATATTTATAGAAACGCCAAGTGGAATCCGCTCAAGGCCAGGCATATCCCGAAGTCAGGCAGAACAATGGCACTGCTCAGAGTCGCTCGTTTGTCTCGCTAATGGTCGATTAGCAGCAGCAGCAGCCAACGGAGGCAGACGAGAAAGAACATCCCACGCAAAAAAGGTGTGGCGCAAGCAAAAACGGAACCGATAATCGTTTCGTTGTGCGATGAAGTGTTCGGCCGCCTGATGACAGAAACCTTGACAGTATCCCATGGAAGAGGCTCTACAATACGCGCTCTGGTCTACTCTTGAAACTCCTATGGAGCATTTACCTTCTACGCACAAAGCATCCGCTGATGGTCGCTTCTATACAACAGTCAATCCCACAATCCTTTAGCTCAGGAAGCGGTCCAATCTCCGAGACCAAAAGATATATAATCTTTTGACTGCTACCAGGAATACCGCTGTTGTTGTTGTTAAGTCCAAGGAAATAGTCTATGGCCCTTTCTAAGAAACAACGCATTCCAACAGATTAGAAATCATTATCTCAAGAACCGGTCAAGATCTGCGAGTCCTCTGAGATCGGAAGATATCTAATACATTGACTTCTTTAACGCCGTGATCACAAAGTCGAAGATATCAGCCGATGGCCGCTAAGAGTTAAATCGCAATGAAAACTCGAACAAGGTTTGATACGAGAGGTAAAACAGTTCTTTAAAGTTTAAGATCACCCTCGCTCTAACATCCTTTAACCCCGTCGTTTTTTAGTTCTTTCGAAGTCAGTCTCGATCAAGTAGTTACTCGGAACACTGATCCAGTGCGAAAGTCAGTCTCTATCAAGTAGTTATGCAGAATACTGATCCAGTGCGAAAGTCAGTCTCTATCAAGCAGCTATTCAGAATGCTGATCCAGTGCGAAAGTCAGTCTCGATCAAGTAGTTATGCAGAATACTGATCCAGTGCGAAAGTCAGTCTCGATCAAGTAGTTATTCAGAAGACTGCGAAAATAACATAGATTCCGGATAAGATCTTCCACTAGAATCAGGAATCCTCGGAATCTCAGATCGCAAATCGTTGTACGACCTTCCCGTCTAAAACACACACGCTCTGACTAAAGTAAACAGTTCTACACAATCCAGACGAAAAATCGGACGATTTCAAACGGACGTGACCTAAATTCGAATCCGACAGTGACCCTAAATCTGAATCCCATGCGACCGTAATCCCCGTTGACCCGACCTATTTAAACGACACGGCGGCGCCTGACATATATTGCGAGCGCGAGCTGCTATACTTCTCTCTTCACTTGGTGTTATCGCTCCCGTCAAAGGCTGCTGGAGCAGGTTGATGCTGAAGACGGTTGCATCAACCGTTGCTGTTGCCTTGTTGTCTTAGCCTGATAAAGCCTGTCGGTTGAGCTGACGCTGGTTCCCCTGCACAATGGAAACTAGGGATGCAACGCAACTGGACGCGCGCTTTGTTACGCTCCTCGACCAGGCTTTGGCAGAGAGAATGAATGAATGCGGCGATTGCCTGCCTCAGCTTCTTCTTTTCTATTAGTCCTCCAAGTCTCCTTCCTCCTCCTCTTCCTTCTCCTACTTCTGCTCCTCATACTCACCCGCTCTGTCCCCGTCTGTCTGTCTGTCTCTGTCTCTCTCTTTGTATCTCTGTCT
>CAUVYU010000196.1:0-27162 GCA_963556255.1 Allolobophora icterica | reverse complement strand
GTCAAGTCAGCTTTACACCGGGGGAGACCCCAAGTCTCACTGTTGAATCCCGGAAGCCTGCCAATGGAACCGTGAAGTTTCACCGCGCCACTTGGCAGGATCTGCCGACCATGTACCATGTCGTCAATGCCCTCGCCGATCTGCCGGTCCTTTCGCCGCGGGCGGCATCAATTGCTATCACGCGAGGCGGCAAGTCGTACCGCGACCAGCGGCTACTGGAGTAACGCGTTCGCTGTAGCAGGTCCGCTCAGCGCGGTTACAAAAAACGGGTTAGGAATGCCGTCAGCCCGCCACGCCAATGGTGCGCAGGACGACGCCATCCTTGGTCGGAAGGGGCGGCACGCCAGCGGTCTGGCTGATGGACGGCATGACTTTCCTCTCCGGGGGCGCAGCCGGCTCGTTCAATCCGGGGCCTGACTGGCACGTCATCGCGTGACGGGACATTGGGTTGACAGCCGCCAATTGGCCGGTGTCCGTTTCGTCGATCATAGGCCGAATACCGACCACGGTGTAGGCGCAGGGCGAAGGCGTATTCCATGATCCGGCTCGTACTGGCCGGCCGCATGTCGTTGGCCAGGAAGCAAAGTTCGACGGCCCGGAGAAATTCCCGGCAAAACGCAAGAATTCCGCGGCCTAGTCCGTAAGCTCACAGGGAAGCGACGCTAACCGCGTCGCCCGCCCTAGCGGCGGCGAGCCCTTTGCCGGCGACCGGCACATTGGTATCTTGCGATGGGGCGGCAGGACTTGGGAGGGGTCATTGCCTCAAACGATTACGTTCTCGGAACAGCCGCTCGATACCGTCGATCCTGTCTATTTGTGCAAGGTAAACACCGTCTCGTTCACGGGCGTCATTGTGAGCGATGGGTCCCAGCCGGCTTCGCCGGCGCTTGCACCCGATGCGAGCCATGCCGGCTCGGTCGGAATCACCTTCAGCAACGCCGTGGACTTCGTCGAGCTCGACGTCGGCTCCTTCGAGAGCCTGCAGTCCGCGACCCTGTCCTTCTATGATCAGAACGGTGCTCTGATCACTTCGATGGACAACTCGCAACTGGGAGTTCAACACTTTTCGTTCACGCCCACAGGCGACACAAAGATAGGCTCGGTTGTTATTGCCGATTCCGGATCGGGGTCCCCTCCGTTCAGCGTCGACAATCTGACTTTTTCCAACACGCCGCCGCTGGTGGACAAGACCACCGTCACGCCCGTCGGCGCGCAGTCCCCTGCCGATATCAACGGCGTCCTTTGGGGCTACAAATGGGACCACACCAATTTCACCTATTCTTTCCCGACGAGCACTGCCGAATACCTGACCAACGGCTACCAGGAGATCACCGACTTTCTGGCGCTGGACACGCAGCAAAAGGACGTCGTCAGGACAATTCTAGCCATGTATGCGGCCGTCACGAACGTGACCTTTACGGAGGTGACGACGCCCGCGGCGGACTTGCGTTTTGGCTTCGCCGGGGAATTCAACACCAGCGATGGGTCGGGCCTTCACGTCCCAGGGCTCGGCGACGGCACGGCGCAGGCCAACCCCGTTGATCCCGCGGACGCCACCACGGCGTGGGGCGATAGCTGGTTCTCCAACATTGCCGCCAACCCTGATGGCAACGACAACACAGATCCAGTGCTCGGCAATTTCACTTTCACCGCCGCCTTCATGCACGAGATCGGCCACAACCTGGGTGGTCTCAAGCACGGACACGTCGTTCAGGAGGGACACGGCGTCGAATTTCCGAAGCTGCCTTTCGATCATGATTCGCAAGAATATTCGGTCATGACCTACAACAGCTACCCTGGCCATCAAACTTCTATGAGCCAGTTTCCCGAGACGCCGATGGTGGATGACATCGCTGCGCTGCAGTACCTGTACGGCCCCAATTACAGCATCAATGATACCGACACCGTCTACCGCTTTGATCCCTCAACCGGCGAGATGTTCGTCAATGGCGTGGGGCGGGGCGTTCCAGCCGACAATCATATTCTGCTGACGATCTGGGACGGAGGCGGCGACGACTCATACGATTTGTCGAACTACGACACCGACGTGACGGTCAACCTGGGTCCCGGAGAGTGGATCAATCTCGGAACGCAACTAGCCAACCTTGATGCTGCCAACCAGGATCACTTCGCGCGCGGGAACATCGCGAACGCTTACGAATTCCAGGGCAACCCGGCGTCGCTGATCGAGAATGCCACGACCGGCGACGGGAACGATTCCGTTACTGGCAATGACCTCGACAATGTCCTCGCCACGGGAGCGGGCTACGACACGATCGACGGTGGGGCGGGCAACGACACGATCGACGCCGGCGCGGATGGCGGCCTAGCTGTCTACAGCGGCTCGCTCCCGCAGTATCAGCTCACGCAAAATCCCGACGGCGCTCTTCTTTGGCAAGTCGCCGATCTGCGGCCGGGTGCGCCGGATGGCACCGATGACCTGACCAACGTCCAGTTCCTGCAATTTACGGATACCAACATCGACCTGCGCGCGGCACGGAACTTCGATGGGCTCAACCGGAGCGATTTCGCCTGGCAGGGCCAGGACGGCACGCCGGCGATCTGGCTGCTCCGCGACACAGGGCTCGTCTCCGTCGGCCCGGTCGGGCAAAATCCCGGCCCGAGTTGGCATCTCGAGGGGTCGGGAGACTTCGACGCGGACGGCCGTAGCGATTTCCTCTGGCAGGGCCAGGACGGCACGCCGGCGATCTGGCTGATGGATGGCACCAACGTCACGTTTGTCGGTGCCGTTGGCCCGTTCAATCCGGGGCCGAGCTGGCAAATCAAGGGCACCGGCGATTTCAACGACGACGTGAAGAGCGACATTCTCTGGCAGGGCCAGGACGGCACGCCGGCGATCTGGCTGATGGATGGCACCAACGTCACGTTTGTCGGTGCCGTTGGCCCGTTCAATCCGGGGCCGAGCTGGCAGATAAAGGGCACGGGCGACTTCAACGGGGATACCAAGGCCGACATTCTCTGGCAGGGCCAGGACGGCACGCCGGCGATCTGGCTGATGGATGGCACCAACGTCACGTTTGTCGGTGCCGTTGGCCCGTTCAATCCGGGGCCGAGCTGGCAGATCAAGGGCACCGGCGATTTCAACGGGGACGGCAAATCCGACATCATCTGGCAGGGCCAGGACGGCACGCCTGCCATTTGGCTGATGGACGGTACGACTGTGACCGGCGTCGGCGCAGCGGGATTCAATCCGGGCGCGTCGTGGCATGTGGTGGGTACCGGCCAGTTCAACAACGGCGACATCAACGCCGACATCCTTTGGCAGCACGACGGCGGCCAGGCTTCGGTGTGGCTCATGGACGGGATGAACGTGATCGGAAACACTGGAGTCGGGGGGAACCCTGGTGCGGATTGGCACCTCATTGCATAGGCGCCCCGACGCAACGCACCTTCACATTTAATGCTCGCCCCACGACATGATTTCGTGACCGGTTGCTCCCCACCGCGGGACACCGGCTCTCCCTTTGGCGGCGAGCGATTGAAAGGCGATTACCGACTACGGTCTTGGCGCCACTCGGCCTTCGCGTGATCGAATGCTGCGGGATAAGCCGGATTTTCGGCCACCCAGCGGGCCATTTCGGCCCGACGCTCACGCAGTATCGCCTCAACGGTTGCAGGCGTCAGCTCGCGCAACAGGTTCGAGGGTATGCCCGCATCCGAGGTTCCCAGGAACGATCTGAGCATCAGTCGGCCCAGATTGGTACTTAGATGGAGCGCATCATTCCAATACTTCATATCGTCGGCAGGTCGCTCCGCGACAGCCTCGTTGTATTGCGAAAAGCTTATTACGTTCGGATAAACGCTGAGGCGTCGTGTCCACTCTTCCAAGATTGGCCATTGGCCGAAAGACCAGAGACGATACTCATCCCAAGGGTGAGTTGGGGGAATCACCAGCACAAGCTCTGCGTGATTTCTTCGGCAAAGCTCGACGATCCGATCGAGCACCGCGAACGCTTTCGGCTCAAGCGTCATGGTCTTCAGAAATCCGTTGTGAACGCCCACGTAGAAACCAATAGTGTGCCTCTCATCAAGTCGTCTTTTGTGGTTTGAAGGCGGGATCCAATATCCGTCCGCAGCAACTTGGGCGCTCGGACGTCCGGAGACATTGAAGAACACGGTCTGAAGGGAGTGATAAAGTGCTGACCCACTGAGGAACAAAGGCGTTGTCTGGGGCAAAAATTGCAACAAGGTTCTACGAGCCCGCGGCCGCTCGTCACCCAAAAAATGATAGAGGAATAATTCCACGAAGACTGCGCGCAAGTTTTTATCATATTCAAAAAATTCTTCGAGCAGCGCTTCGGTCTCCCACAATGAAGTAGCTGGAAGTGCCGCGTTATACGCCGGCGAGAAGCGTGTCCCGTCGAGAACGGCGGGGTCAATCGATTGATGGAACCTCGATGTTCCCAGAAAGACCGTGCGCGGCTGATAGCGCCATACTTCGTAGGGCTTGATCAGACGATCGATCGCGAGGCGCTTGGGCTTGACGGCGTTGAGTCCCGGCAACGTCAACCGCAGCGGCGAGACCCCATAGGGATCGACGATAGAGGTAAAAGCCAAGTATGCCGCGAACATGATCGCGACGCTTAGGGCGAACGTGCGCAGATACCCTGGCTGGATCATGCTGCTAGAATTGATAGTACAGAAACGGACTGACATGCGAAAGCTGCAATACCGAAAATACAAACATCGCAGCTATGATCAGGGAGACACGCCAGTCGAGCCGGGTCAGGGCTCCATACGGGGTCTCTTCAGGCAGTCCTAACGCGGGCTCGAAGCGACCGAAGATCTGATACGTATTGGGCATTGCGAATGTCGCGACGCCAAGGCACAGGAGCAGCAAGCCCAGCGGCCGGGTTTCGGTGGCAAGATAATTCGGTGGCAGAACGGACGGCCACAAGTCTCGCGGTCTGAACCACTCGTCCGTCAGGGTGATGAAGACGTACTTCAGTTCCCCAAACTGGGACTCTATGGAGCCCCACAAGGAGGCAAGTCCGTCGCGACCGGCGAGGTTTGTCCAAAGAAACGACATCATCGTTTTAGCGTCCGCAAGTGAGTCGGCTCGGAAGGGTATCCAAGCCAGAGTCACCGCAACGAACGTGGTGAACGTTGCAATTCTCTCCGCCGGACGGGTCTTGAAAACGAACGAGTTGCTGAAAGGGATCGCCCGCCAGGGGTGATTCAGGGCCAGCATCAAGCCGTGCCCTGCGCCCCAGACGACGAACGTCCAGTTGGCGCCATGCCAAAGCCCGCCGAGGAGCATGACGATGCCGAGGTTCACGTATCTCCGCACGGGGCCCCGTCGATTGCCGCCGAGCGGAATGTACAGATAGTCCCGCAGGAATCGCGATAGCGTGATATGCCAGCGGCGCCAGAAATCGATGATCGAGGTCGACTTGTAGGGCGAATAGAAATTGACCGGCAGTCGGAAACCGAACATGCGGGCCAATCCGATCGCCATGTCGGAGTAGCCGGAAAAATCATAATAGAGCTGGAAGCTGTAACACAGTACGGTAACCCAGGCCGAGGCGTGGTCGAGCGGCTGTCCTGCCCTCAGCATGGCGTAGCCCGCGTCGGCATAGATCGCGAGGCTGTCCGCAATCACGACCTTCTTGAATAGACCGACGACAAAGATGCTGATGCCCACGGCGAGGTCGGCTGTAATGTCTCTTCGTTGCGAAGGGACGATCTGCGGCATGATCTCGGAGTGATGGGTGATCGGCCCCGCGATCAGCTGCGGAAAAAATGTGACGAAGAAGGTGTAATTGAGCGGTGTAAAGTTACGCACCAGACCGCGATAGGCATCGACCAGAAACGCGATCTTCTGGAAGGTGATGAACGAAATACCGATCGGCAGGATGATGTTCGGCACCACCCACTGGGCACCAAAAAAATCGTCCACGTTGGCGACGAAGAAGCCGGCATATTTGAAATAGCCGAGGAGGCAGAGATTGAAGATGATGCCGACCGTGAGAACAGCGCGGGCGCGGGGGCGCGAAAGCCCGCCATCGATGATCAGCTTGCCGAGGCCGAAATTAACCGCCACCGAGAACAGGAGGAGGAGGAGATACTCCGGTCGCCACCACGCATAAAAGACGAGCGATGCAGCCACCAGCCAAGCGATCGGCCAGAATACGGTCTGCGACGTGCGCAGCAGGGCATGCCCCGCCAACACGATCGGAAGGAAACCGAAGATGAAAATATAGGAATTAAACAGCACCGCAGCGTACAGCCCGTCTCGCCTAGCTCGGGTCGCCCACAACCCACCTCCCCTCAGTGCCCGCGGAGACTGTACCGGTTCTGGCGGCCGGCGCAATTGGACACGTCGACCCGAGATGCGAGAGACTTAAGGGCGCGTCACCGCCGCCAGTGCCAAGCCAGGTCACTGTCTGGCGCCGCGGATTTGTGTCAACGTCTGCTTCATGGTGCTGTGCAAAGTCCTTTGAACTTGGCCCGCCATCCCTGGCGTCAGGTCAATCCATAACCGCCCGCGGACTGGAACCGCGCAGTCCTTTGAGGAAAATGACAATGAGAGACAGCAAACGCCTGGTTCCGCTACTTCTGCTCCTGCCGTTGATGTCGGCATGCTCGTCCGGCGACTCGCGGCTCGAAGCGATCGCCACCCAATTGAGCGACGCTGTCAACCGCTGCGTGATCGACGTTCGCGACAAGACTTCGAAATACGAGACTTCGCCAAACTGCCGCTCCCTCGGCAGAATTGCACAGCAATACATAGAAGCGGGCGGCCTCAAGGACAGCGCCGCTTGTCGCGCCGACCGTATCGCCGAGGCCGCGCGGGCCAGAGCTTGGATGGCGTTGGCCGTCTCCAAAACCGGCGATCCAGGGCTCACCATTTGGTGATTCCCGGACGCTTCAACCGTTCTGCGTCACGCCCAAACGGGCGAAGATAGCGGCGCTCGCGCTCCGCTACTTGAGCAGGCGCACCAGTGATCGGCCCGCCGGGCTCTTTAACTCTTTGGCGTCGAGCGTGCCATCGTTGTCAGGATTGGCGGCGGTGAAGCGCTTTTCAACGACCGCGGAGAATTCATTCTTGTCCAGCGTTCCGTCCTTGTCGGGATCGGCCGCGACGAAATCCTTCTTGTTGATCCGGCCGCGCAGTTCGCGTCGGTCGAGGGTGCCGTCATGATCGCGGTCGAGCTTGTCGAACGTCTTGGCCGCCGCGCTCTTGGCCTCGGCGAGGTCCACCGTGCTGTCATTGTCCGGGTCGAGCATTTTCAGCGCGCTCTGCGACCATGCGGGCGCGGTCCCGACCAGCGTGACGGCTAGGGCAGCCAATATGCTTTTTCGTCGAATGCTCATGTCTAAGTCCTCTGATTCCAAGACGGTTGCCCCATTATACACCCTTTTCGCCAAGGCGTGACCACGCCCGCGGCAGCGCTCAAGACGCGTATCGCCTGGTTGGGTCCGTCGGGCACAGCCGCACGGCCTGAAAAGATCGGCTTGTGTGAGGTCCCTCACGTTGGCTCTGCGGTGAATATGGCAATGCCACTGCGCAGTTCATCCGAACAAGGAGATGACAGATGCGCAAGCGCTTTATTCTGGCCGCAATTGCTGCCGCGGCGGCGGTCGCCGGCGTCTGGTCGGTATCCACGCTGGCCACGCCGAAGGTAACCGAAGCGTCAGCCCCGGTCTCGCCGCACGAGATGATGGTCAAGCAGGGCAACAGCCTGCCGGTCGAGTACTGGACGCCTCCGTACTGAGGAAGCCCGCGCGACCCGTCCGGGCATGAGCATTCGCTCGCTCCGCGGGCGCTCTGCCTGCCAGGATTTCAACGGCGGGGTGCCGGAGGAGCGCTTTCGCTTGCGCCAACTTTCGGCTCGACGCCTGGCCTAGCCGTCGACGGCGGCGCTCCTGACGTGACACATCGCAATGAGTACCATTGAGCATACGCGCCTGCCCGACTAGACAGCGCTTGCGCACGACTATCCCCAGTCTCGCGCCTGGGATACGACAACGCGCTGGTTCAGTCGTGGGGGTTGATGGCAGCCGTGCAGGAAAGCGATCCGGTCGCACCAGGAGCCGATGCGCGGCGACGCACAACTCTCCAATGGCTCGTCTTCCTTGCGGCAGCGGGCGGCTTTGCACTGACCTTGCTGGTGTTTTATCCGGGCTACAGCACCGTCGACGCGCGCTATGTCTATGCCGACGCCCAGGCGTGGCGCTTCGGCGATTGGCAATCGCCGATGATGGCGGTGCTCTGGCGGCTCGTCGATCCGGTCGCGCCCGGCTCGTCGAGCATGTTTCTCCTGACGGCCACGCTGTACTGGCTCGGTTTTGGTCTGCTTGCGCTCGTCGCGGTGCGGCGCGTGGCTTGGCTCGGCCTGGTGACCCCGCTGCTCGCGTTCGCACCGCCGGCATTCTTTTTCGTCGGCATGGTATGGCGCGACGTCCTGTTCGGCGTCATTTGGCTCGTCGCCCCGGTGCTGGCCCTGGCCGGAGCGGAGCGCGCCGCGCGGTTGCGGCTGCTTATCCAGGCATTAGCGCTGCTCCTGGTCGCGCTCGGCGTGTTGTTGCGGCCGAATGCGATTTTCGCCGCGCCGTTTCTTGCCGCCTATATCGTCTGGCCCATGCGTTTCGATGTCAGGCGCATGGCCATCGTCTTTCTGCCTGCCGTCGTCCTGTTCTATGCGCTTGTCCCGCTCGTCTACTACGGCATTCTCGACGCCCAGCGGCAAAATCCGCTGCACTCGATTCTGGTTTTCGATCTCGGCGGCATCACTCACTTTGCGGGAGAAAATCAGTTCCCGGTGACATGGAGCCCGGATCAGACGGCGCTGTTGACCAGCAGATGTTACGACCCCGTCCGCTGGGATTCCTATTGGCACGTGCCGCCCTGCCCTTTCGTCATGCAACGGCTGGAGCGCCCCGACGATGCGGTTTTCGGCACGCCCCGCCTCGTTGCCGCCTGGTGGAAGGCGCTTTCCGCCCACCCCCTCGCCTATCTCAGCCACCGGGCGACGTTCATGTGGCAGTTCCTCGCCCGTTCGAATCTGGTTCTGCCGGTTTGGGACTGGCTCGATCCCGCCTCGAGCTATGGGCATGGTCGTTACGTCACGCCGCTGGTATCGCTCCACGACATGCTGCAGCCGACCTTGCTGTTTCGGCCCGGCCTTTGGCTGGTCCTTGCCATGGTGATCGGTGCCTTCGCCTGGCGAACGCGATCGGTGCCCGCGGGGGCGTTCGCCGTGAGCGTCACGACCTCCGCGATCGTCTATGTCATGACCTTCTTCGCAGTCGGGGTGGCGGCAGATTTCCGCTACGCCTACTGGTGCGTTCTCGCCACGCTTGCCGGCGCCGTGGCGGCTATTCTCGCCCGTTACGAACGACGGACGGACGCTCAAGTCATCAGGCGTTGATTCTCCAGCAGACGCCGGAGCACGCCGCGCGCCTCCTCGACGACGCTGCCGATGATCGCCTCCCCGAGTTCCCGCGAGGCGGCATGGGCCTCACCGATGGCGCCGCTCGCGGTGAGGCGCGGATCGTCGGTGCGCCACGGAAAGCTTGCCCCGCGGTCGAAGACCAACGCCGCGAGGGACGTCGCCGTCGGGCGGATGAGTCGGAGGTGCGATTGCGTCGCGCCGCACCCGCTGCGGTGCCAGCGCCAGCATCACCGAGGTCTCGCTCCTGCCGCCATGAACATCGGGGACGGTGGCATTCACGTCGACTTTGGCGAGATCGAAGGGGTGGATGACGCAGGCATTGAGCGCGAAATCGCCGCGCAGCTCGTGGATGAGGTTGTCCAACACGCCGCGATTTCCCCCGTGACCATTGACGATCGCGAGGTTGCGCGCCGGCAGCGCGCGCACGATGTTGCGGGCAAGATCCCGCAGCAGCGAAACGAAGTTCTGGATGCTCAGAGAGAGCGTTCCCGGCGCCCAGTCATGCTCGCGCGAGAGACCGATGGAAACGGTCGGGAGCTGCCATAGATCGAGCTCGTCGCCCCAGCGCGCAACGATCCGGCGTGTGAGCTCTTCCGCGACGACTACGTCGGTATCGAGCGGCAGGTGCGCCCCGTGCTGCTCGATCGCGCCGATCGGCAGGCAAAGGATCGAGGTTGCCCGCAGGCACTGAGACACCTCGGGAGAGGTGAGTTCTCCGACCGATCGAACGGATGGCGGGCGTGCCATGGCGCGACGCGGGAATCAGCCGGTGAGCATGCGCATGAGAACCCGGTCCCTGCGCAGGAAATGGTGCTGAAGGGCTGCGCCGATGTGGATCGAGGCCACCACGCCGATGGCGATCCCCATCCAGCGGTGCAGAACGAAGAGCCGCTCGGAGAGCGGACGGTTCGGTGGCCAGATATGGGGCAGTTCGAACAGGCCGAACATCGGCAATGGCGCCGGATAGGCCGAGGTGGCAACCAAGCCGACCACCGGCTGCACGATGAGTAGCGCGTAGAGCGTCCAGTGCGTGGTGTGCGCGGCAAACTGCTGGAGAGCCGGAATGTCGGCGGGAAGCGGCGGCGGATTCATCAGGCGATAGACCAGCCGCAGAAGGACGAGCGGGAGCAGCAGCGCGCCGATCGATTTGTGCAGATCATAGAGCGGCTGCTGCACCGGGCCGCCCCACTCGTTGGCGATGATGATCCCGAGCACGATCATGGGCAGGACCAGCGCGGCGATGAGCCAATGCAGCACGCGTGCGATCACGGTATAGCCAGGGATCGCAGACGCGGACGATGCGCCGATCATTGCTGCCCCCGGGGGTGGCGCTCAAGACTTGCGCGGACTTTCGCTGGCATCGGCGACGGCGCCGAGCAGGTGGTCGAGCTTGTGACCGGCGCGGGTCGCCTTGGCGGTGAGATAGCGGCGGTTGTCGGAGTTGATCGGCCCTTGCAGGGGCACGCGCACGGACACGTCGATGCCGGCTTGCGAGAGGCCGTCGAGCTTTGCCGGATTGTTGGTCAACAACCGCACCCGCGTGCAACCGAGCACTTGCAGCATGCGCACGGCCACGCCGTAGTCCCGTTCGTCATCGTCGAAGCCCAGCACGGTATTGGCGTCAACGGTGTCGAGCCCGGCGTCTTGCAGCTGATAGGTGCGGATCTTGTTGGCGAGACCGAGCCCGCGGCCCTTCCTGCTCCAGGTAAAGAATGATTCCGCCGCCATGTTGCTGGAGCTGCGGGAGCGCAATGCGAAGCTGGTCGCCGCAATCGCATCGCCGCGAGCCGAACACGTCTCCGGTCAAGCAAGCCGAGTGCAAGCGGACCGAAACCGGTTGTGCGAAGTCCGGATTGCCGACGATGACGGCAATCGCTGTCCCCCCGTTGCCGTCACGAAAGATCACGAACCGGGCGGGGAATCCGCTCTGCAGGGGGATCGTGGCTTCGGTGACCACCGTCAGCGATTCGATCGTCGCTCGCCGGAACTGCGCCACCGCGTCGGCGGCCACGACGACCAGCGGCGGATCACACCCGCGCACCGCCGCACCCTCGCCATTGCCCACGAGCAAGGCCGGGAGCTGCTGCGCGAGTTTGGCAAGCTCGATCGCAGCGGACGCCGTTTCGCCCACAGGCACGACGTCCAACTGGCGGGTCACTTCCGCATCCGCCGCCAGCGAGAGGATTGCCGCCGCATCGTGCAGGTCGCCGAGCGCGAGACCGGTCGGTCCTGCGCCGTCGAGATCCAGCGCCCGGGCGCGGCGCGCGGTGATGAGGAGGTAGGGTCGGGCGGGCGCACACAGCAATCTGAAGGAGGCAAGTCCTTCCTCGGTCAATCCGTCGACCGGCATCAGCACCGCCGCGCCATCATTCGATGTCATGATGACCGGTCGTCCCGACCGGAACTCGGCAAGACCCCTCTGCACTCCGACTTGCTTGGGCGAGCCAAACAGGCCGGAACTCCCACTCGTACTCATGTCACCCCACACACTTGCGCCTCAACCCGGAACCGCTTGGACCGAACAAGAACGCGCCCAAGCGGCTTTTATTCCATTGGCGACGTCTTTTTCGCGAGCGTTTGCAGTCACCATTCCACGAAATATCATGGCATGACGCGGCGCGCTCCGAAAGCAGGTAATACATGATGACCGATGGGCGCCTTGGCAAGCGCGATCCACGTGATTCCCGTGATCCGGAAAATGGCGCGCAAAAACGTCGCCATGGGCAGCGGGTACCGGAAGCCTTTCGGGGCGCCGGTGGGCCGTTGCCACCTCCTTGGGAGGAACTTTTCGGCCCCCTCCGGCAAGGGATCGTCGATGAGTTGATGGTGGTCGGGCAATGCGGCCAGTCGATCGATGCCCGTATCGCGACGCCCAGCGGACACTCTCATTACATAAATGGCGAGGCCGGGCTCGCCCATTTGCATCGCTTGCGGGCGCTGGTGGACGCGGTGGTGGTGGGGGGTGGGCACTGCGATCCAGGACGATCCGCTGTTGACGGTGCGCCGGGTCGAGGGCCCAAGCCCGGCGCGGGTCGTCGTCGATCCGAATGGCCGGTTACCGCCGGCCGCACGCGTGCTCGCTGCGGACGGTATCCGCGTGCTCGTGATCACCGCCCCCTGACGCGTCCGGGCAGCTTCCCAGCGGCGTCGAACGCATTCCCATCGGTCTGCGCGACGGCCAACTTGCCCCCGCGGCGATCATCGCGGCGCTCGCCGCCCGCGGCTTCCGCCGCATTCTGGTCGAAGGCGGCGCCGATACGGTCTCGCGCTTTGTTGCTGCCCGCTGTCTCGACCGGTTGCATGTGATGGTTGCGCCGATCATCCTCGGTGCGGGACGACCGAGCCTGACCCTCCCGCCGATCGAGCGCGTCGACCAGGCCGTGCAGGCCCCCATGCGTGTGCACGTTCTGGGCGGCGACGTGCTGTTGGACTGCGACCTCGGCGCTCAGCGCGTCCCGGTTGGCCGAGCGAAAATGTCGACGTGACCGACCCGCAGCTTCGAGCGCCCTTGCGCCAGGCAGGCGCGACGCTGCGCCAGCCAGCGCGCGATCTCATCGGCCGACATGGTCGTGGTCAGCGCTCCCAACCCCGCCCAATCGGCGAACAGCGCTTCCTGAATGGTCCGATCGTCGGGCCCGAACACCCAATCCGAGCGCCCTTGCACGACGGAGTAGCCGAAATGCTCGAACCGCTCCACCGCCAGTGCCGCCGCGCGCGGCCCGAGCGCAGGGCCGAAACCCTTGTCGGTACGCTGGTGCAGGTTGAAGCCGGCCAGGAGTTCGGCATCGAAGACTGCACCCGGATCGGTGACGGTGCGGCCGTCATAGGAGAGCGCCGCGTAAACCGGCAGCCGCCGCGCGGCCGCTTCGACGATCAGGCGATCGAGCCAATCGGCCGAAACGAGGTCGAGCAGCGCCGATGCGGTGACCAGGTCGAGCGGGCCATCAAGCGCCAGTTCGAGATCGCGGGCGAGATCGACCGGCCTGGTGATGACGCTCACCTGCGGCAGTCCCGTGGGCCTCGCGACCTGCGCGAGAAGACTGAGATTGTTGTCGACCATCCGCCAGTTCTGGCGCGGCGGGAGATGGGGTCCGAGGGCGCGGAGCGTGGCGCCGGTGCCGCAGGCGAGATCGACGACCGAAATCGCAGTCTGGTCGAGGAAGGCGCTGGCGACTGCATCGAGCACCGTGGCGTTGCGCGCGACGCGATCGTAGGGCTCGCGCAGGGACAGCCACTCGATGGAAAAGCCGCTCATCGGAGATTTGCGAGCGCGCTCGCGAACAGCGCGGCCTGCCCGCTCCATGATGGAAATGCGGTGGCGCGCGCCCCCGCGGCGAGACGCTCGCGCTCGCCGGGATTTTCAATGAGCCGCTGGAGTGTCGCAGCGAGGACCTCGACGTCATCGGGCGGCACGAGCACGCCGGCGTCGCTGGGAACCGTCTCCGGAATGGCGCCGGCGCGGGTGCCGATGACCGGTACGCCATGGGCGATGGCTTCGGCGTAGGCCATCCCGTAGCCTTCGAAGCGCGAGGGCAGCACGAACACGTCGGCCGACGCGTAAAGCGAGGCAAGCTGCGTGGCGGCCACCGTTCCAGCCAAGGTGATGCGGTCGGCGAGACCGAGGGAAGCAATATCAGCCATAAGCCGGCGAGATGTCTCCGGGCTTCGCTCGCAATCACCAGCGATGACGAGCCGCCACGGCAGATGCTTGAGCTTCGCGAGCGCCGCGACCAGCACATCGTAGCCCTTGCGCGGGACGACGGCACCCACCGAGAGCAGCGCGATCACACTTCCGGGCTTGCGCGGCCGCGACGCGACGCGCTCGGTTCCGGGCTCTACGACGCTCAACCGGTCGGTGGGAACGTCGTAATCGGCGACAAGAAGCCGCGCGGTCGCTGTGCTCGTGGCGATGACGTGGCGCGCACAGCCGAGTGCCGTCCTTTCGCTCGCCCGTAGCAAAGCCGATGCCGTCGCGTTCAATCCCGTTTCAAGCGCAAGCGGATGATGAACCAGTGCAACGAGGGAATGGGTTGCACGCAGCGCCTCGGCGGCATCCGGCAACGCGCCGAAGGCGAGGCCGTCGATCACGATCGGCGGGCCGGCCGGCAGCGCCTCAAGCCGCGCCCGCGCCGCGGCGCGCGCATGCGTCGTGGGAAACGGAAATCCGTCGCCGAGGTCCACCACCGTAATCCGCCAACCGAGCGCCGCAAGCCCTTCGATGATGCGGCGGTCGTAGGCGTAGCCGCCGGTCGGGGTCGCAAGCTCGCCCGGCACGGCGAACACGGCCTCCTTCACCACAATGGCGCCTCGTACCAGGCGCGTGCAACCGGAGATTCCGCAATGGTGACGCGGATCGTTTTGAGTTCGCGACCGTCGCGGCCGAGCTTGCCGTTACGAGCGGCGTCGGCGAGATGATCGAACAGATGTCGGGTCAAGAATTCGGTCGTGGTATTGATGCCTTTGAACTGCGGCAATTCGTCGAGGTTGTGGTAGTTGAGCGGCACCAGGGCTTCTTTGAGCACCTCGTGGGCGCGGGCGATATCGACGACGATGCCGTGCGCATCGAGCTCGTCGGCAAGAAACGCCACGCGAATGACGAAGGTCGCCCCATGCACCCTTGCGCGGCACCGAAAATCTCCCCGCGAAACGAATGGGCGATCATGATCTGGTCGGAGACTTCAACGGCGTACACGAGAACTCCTCTTCATGCGTTTTCATCGGCGCCGGAGTAGCGGATGGGTTGGCAAATCACGGTGGAATCGGAGGCAAACACCGAAGGCAGCCGGGCCGGCAGTTCCTCAAAAGCGGCGGCGGGTGCAAGAAGCGCGTCCAGCACCGGGTCCTTGAGCAGCGCAAGCGCCGCGGAAAGTCGCCGCCCATGCGTCCAACGCGGGCGATGCGACGGTGCGACCTTACCCACCTGGCTCGACACCAGGCGCAGCCGCCGACTGTGAAACGCCTCGCCCAGCGGCGCCGCCACCTCGCCGCTGCCATACCAGCTCAGCTCGACGATGCTCGCTTCCTCGCCCGCGAGCCGCAACGCGGTCGCGAGTCCGGTCGCGGTGCCGCTCGCGTGGAAGACGAGGTCGCAATCCTCGGGCGCGCTGCCCGGTGATGCGAAGCCGGCGCCGACGGCCTGCGCGGGCTCGGCGCGCCCCGCGGCGATATCGACAACGGTCACGTCCGCCCCCGGCAACCGCGCGCACAGATATGCAACCAGGAGGCCGACCAGCCCCCCACCGACGATGGCGATGCGATCGGCTGGGCCGGGGGGGCCGTCCCAGACCGCGTTGAGCGCGGTTTCCATGTTGGGCGCCAGCACCGCGCGGCGGGGCGACACGTCTGCGGGGAGCGCAAACACGGCTTCGACCGGGACCGTGAACAGGCTTTGGTGAGGATGCAGGCTGAAAACGATCTGGCCCTGCAGTTCGGCGGGCCCGGCCTCGACCCTGCCGACGGTGGCATAGCCGTATTTCACCGGGAACGGAAACGTCCCGCCCATGAAGGGCGCACGCATGCGATCGTGCTCGCTCGCCGGCACGCGGCCGGCCTGGACAAGGCGTTCGGTTCCGCGACTGATGGCACCAAAGAGCGACCGCACGCGCACCTCGCCCGGCTTGGGCGCGGGAATCTCCTCAGCGCGCAGCTCGGCGCGGCCGGGGCCGACATACCAGAGGGCCTTGCCCTGCATCTTCGACATGTTCCCGGGTCGGCCGGCGGAATGCCCGCTACCCTATTGCAGCAACAATACTGTAGTTCGAAGCCTACTGGATCATCCGCTTGCCTGGATGATGAACGTGCCAGACGATCGGATTGGACTTGAAGGCACGGCGCTATACCCTCGCCCAAAAGGACACGCAAAGCCCCGTGATGCTGGAACCCTCCTCCCGCGACGAGACCCTGGTCGCCGCGCTTCCCCCCCTGCCCCCATGGCGACCGGTAGTGTTTTTCCTCAGCGTCGGACTGACCATTGCCGGCTTGGTCTGGATCGCCGTCATCGCTCTCTCGCCCGGCGGCTTCGGTCCCCTCGACGCCGTTCTGGTGGCGCTGTTCGTCGTGACCCTGCCCTGGTACGTCATCGGCTTCTGGAACGCGACCATCGGCCTTCTGATCATGCGCTTTGCGCGTGATCCGGTCGCAGCCGTCATGCCGGCCGCCGGCCGCGTGCGCGGGGATGAGCCGATCACCGCCTCGACCGCGATCCTGCTGTGTATCCGCAACGAGGCGCCCGGGCGGGTGGCACGTCTGCTCGAACCGATGATGGAGGGGCTCGCGGCGCGCGGCGTGGGTGAGCGCTTCCATGTCTACGTGCTGAGCGACACCAGCAAGGCTGAGATTGCCGCGGCCGAGAGCACGCGGTTCGCGGCACTCGCAGCCGCATGGCACGACAAGGTCACGCTGACCTACCGGCTTCGCGCCAGCAATATCGGCTTCAAGGCGGGCAATATCGGGGATTTCTGCCAGCGCTGGGGCAAGGACCACGACTTCGCCGTGATGCTCGACGCCGACAGCGTCATGACGGTCGACCTCCTGCTCAAGCTCGTGCGCATCATGCAGATCGATCCGCGGCTCGGAATCCTGCAAAGCCTGGTCATTGGAATGCCCTCGGCCAGCGCCTTTGCGCGTATCTTCCAATTCGGCATGCGCCTGGGGATGCGCTCGTACACCATTGGCAGCGCGTGGTGGCAGGGCGATTGCGGGCCCTATTGGGGCCACAACGCTATCGTGCGCATCGCACCCTTCATGGCGCACTGTGAATTGCCTGTGCTGACCGGCGGCGCCCTCGTGAAAGGTCATGTGCTCAGTCATGACCAGGTCGAGGCGGTGCTGATGCGGCGCGCCGGCTACGGCGTGCGCGTTCTGGCGGAGGAAGGCGCGAGCTTCGAGCAGAATCCGCCCACGCTGGTCGAATTCATCCGCCGCGACCTGCGCTGGTGCCAGGGCAACATGCAGTATTGGCATTTTCTGCGGATGCCGGGCCTGCGCCCGGTGAGCCGCTACCAGCTGGTCTTCGCCCTGCTGATGTTCCTCGGCGCGCCGGCATGGATCGGGTTGTTGCTGATCGGCACCCTGGGGGTTGCGCTGGCCCCCACGGCGGCCGATTTCATGCGATGGGATGCGGGCCTCGCCCTGCTCTTCTTCGTGCTGGTGATGTGGTTTGCACCCAATATCGCGACCATGATCGACGTGCTGACCCGCCCCAAGCTGCGCTACCTGTTCGGAGGAGGACTCCGGTTCAGCGCAAGCTTCATCATTACGATCATCTTCGTCGTGTTGGTCGCTCCCATCATGTGGGTGAGCCACTCGGTGTTTCTCACGCGTCTTCTGTTCGGCCGCACCATCGAGTGGGGCGTGCAGGCGCGCGACGATCACGAGGTACCGTGGTCGCTCGCCTTCCGACACTTCTGGCCGCAGACCTTGGTCGGGCTCGTGCCGCTGTCCGTGCTCGCGATCAGTGCACCGTCGGCTATTCCCTATGCCTTCTTGCTTGCAGGCGGTCCGCTGCTCTCGATTCCGCTCGCGGTGGCGACCGCCGCACCGGCGCTGGGGCGCGCCCTGATCGCGATCGGCCTCGATCGACTTCCGGAAGAAACCTTGCCGCCACCGGAATTGCGCGCCCTGGAACTGCCCGCGATCGAGCTGTCGCAGCCCAGCCGGTAGCCCTCATGTTGAAGGCTTGGTACGGGTCCTGGTACGAATCCTGGCGCACGATTCGAGGCGTCGTGCGCTCGCTCCGCCTGTATTACGGCGATCGCGAACGTCGCGCAGCCATGGATCGGCTCTATAGCCGTTTCGTGAACCCCGGCGACCTCGTGTTCGACATCGGCGCACATGTCGGCGACCGTGTCGCCGTCTTTCGCCGGTTCGGCGCGCGCGTGGTGGCGGTCGAGCCGCAGCCTGCGCTGATCAGGACGCTGAAGCTCCTTTACGGCCGCGATCGCGCGCTCGCAATCGAGCCCGTCGCGGTCGGCCGCAGGGCCGGAACGCTCGAACTCAAGCTCAACGTCGACAATCCAACGGTGTCGACGGCTTCGGAGGCTTTCCGCGAGGCCGCTGACGGCGCTTCGGGTTGGGAGGGCCAGGCGTGGACCAGAACGATTCGCGTGCCGGTCACGACGCTCGACGCGCTCTTTACCCGGCACGGGACGCCCGCCTTCATCAAGATCGACGTCGAGGGTTCGGAAGCAGACGCACTGGCGGGACTGACGCGCCCTTCCGCTGCGTTATCGTTCGAATTCACCACCATCCTGCGCGGCGTGGCGGCGGCATGCATCGAGCGCTGCGCAAGTCTCGGCTACACCCGGTACAACGCGGCGCTCGGCGAGACCCATGCCCTGGTCTATCAGGACTGGGTGGGGGCCGACGAAATCAAGGCCTGGCTTCACGCCCTGCCGCACGGCGCCAATTCGGGCGATATCTACGCGCTGCTGCCGTAAGGCAATGGGAGGGACAGGGGCGATGATTGCGCTCTATCCTGCGGGCGTGCCGCGATGCCCGCTCCCGCAACGTGTATCCCGCCGCGATGAGTGATCGCCCGCCCATGATCGCGCCGTCGCGGAGCGACGTCCCGGCAACCGGGACCGGCGCGCGCGACGTTCTCGGCCACCCGCGCGGGCTCGCCGTCCTGTTCGCGACCGAAAGCTGGGAGCGCTTCTCCTATTTTGGCAATGCCGCGCTGGTCGTTCTCTACATGGTGAAATTTCTGCTCGAGCCCGGTCGGGTCGAGACCGTGCTCGGCTTCGGCGCCGTCAAAGCAGCCCTCGAATTCCTGTTCGGACGCCTCGACCCGCAGCCGCTCGCGTCGCAGATTTTCGGCTTCTATACCGGGCTGGCGTATTTCATGCCGGTCCTGGGCGGCGTCATCGCCGACCGCCTGCTCGGCCAGCGTCGCACGGTGATTATCGGTGGCGTGTTGATGGCGATCGGTCATTTCATGATGGCGTTCGAGACATTGTTTCTAGGCGCCCTCTTGATGCTCATTCTAGGTATCGGCGCGTTCAAGCCGAACATCTCGACCCAGGTCGGCGCTCTGTACGCGCCCGGCGACGACCGCCGCGATCGCGCGTATTCGATCTTCTATCTCGGCATCAATATCGGGGCGTTTCTGGCGCCGCTGGTTTGCGGCACCCTCGCCGTCCAATACGGATGGCACGCAGGATTCGGCGCCGCCGGCGTTGGAATGCTGGTGAGTCTCGCCATCTATCTTGGCGGCCAGCGAACGCTGCCTCCGGATGCATTGCCGCCGGCGAAGACCGTCGCCACCGAAAAAAAGCCGCTCGACTCCGGCGAGCGCCGCGCCGTGCTCACGCTGATCGGCGTCTGCGCGTTGGTGACGCTGTTCTGGGCGGCCTACGACCAGCAGGGCAACACGCTCCTGCTCTGGACCGAAGATTTCACCGACCGCTCGCTCGATCTCCTGGTCTGGCAGGGCGAGATTCCCTCGACCTGGTTCCTGGCCTTGAACCCGCTCATGATCTTCATCTTTACGCCGCTGATCGTGCGGCTGTGGGCGCGGCAGGGTCGACACGGCACCGAACCGTCGCCGATCAGCAAGATGGCGTTCGGTTGCCTCTGCGTCGCACTCGCCAACCTGGTCATGGCGGCCGCGGCATCAACCGCCGCCGGCAAGGCGAGCGCGCTATGGCTGGTCGGCTATTTCGCCATTGCCACCATCGGCGAACTCCACCTAGCGCCGGTCGGACTGGCACTGGTCTCCAAAATGGCTCCCGTCCGGATGCTGTCCATGATGATGGGGTTCTGGTTTGCGGCCACGTTGCCCGGCGACATACTCGCCGGATTTCTCGGCGGCTTCTGGAGCAGCATGGCGAAGGTGGATTTTTTCCTGATGATCGCGTCGATCGCGGCGTTCGGCAGCGCCGCCATCTGGGCCACGAGCCGCGCTGTCGCGAACCGACGACCTGTGGCGTCCGATCAGCAGCGGCGACGGAACCCCTGATCGCCACCCCGCCGAACGGACAACTCTTGCCTCAATGCGTCCAGGGATCGCGCCGGTTGAAGGCGAAATTGTCGGCGTAGGACATGACGCGGCGCGCCGGCGGCTTGGAATGAAAGACCTGATAGGCGATGCCGTGGCGCTCGCAATAGGCGGTCGCCTCTTCGAGGGTGTCGAAGCGCAGATGCACCTGCTGGCGCATGTCGCCTGAACTGGTCCAGCCCATCAGCGGCTCGATTTCGCGCGGCTGTTCGGGCTCGTAATCGAGCACCCATTCCTTGGTCTTGCCGGTGCCGGACTGCATGGCAGTCTTCGCGGGCTTGTAGATGCGGGCTGTCATGGTCCGTCGTTTGAGCTCACTGTGGAAATGCCGCGGCATGGTCGGGGCAGCAGGATTTGAACCTGCGCCAACCCACTGAAATCGCTGAATACCGTTCTGACAACCGGCGAGTCCGCTGGGCGCCTTCCTCTTATTCGAGCCAGCTCGTTCTGACAACAAGTGCCTGCGTGAAAGGGAATTGCTCCATCTGACTACTCCGAGCACTCATGGCCCTCTCGCAGTCATAGGCCACCAAGACAATTTGCTCGTTTCGTCTCAAGGAACAAAGTTCAGATGCCAAAACCCAGGCATATCGAAGGACGTCACGCTGCTCGGCTGGCAAATGAAGTTGCCCAGCGTGAGCCCGTGCGAATGTTGGCGTCTGCAGATAGTGGTGGCAATCAACTCGTCCAAACAAGCCCGCCAACACACCTAGTTGGAAAGAAAGCTCCACCTCGAGTAAAAAAGCCCAGCAAGCACAGCGGACGTGGTTCTGGCGCCAGCCGAGCTGGAGGAACACAAAGCCGCCTTGAGGAACGTCTTCGGGGAGACGCTTTCCGACGAGTTCGTCGACGTGATGTTGACGCAACTCGTCTCGGCGCTGCGCCCGGGACCGCATGACGTGCTTGAGGAGGCAACTCTCAATGCAGCGATCGCGCTGGTCGCATCCATTAAGCCGCAGAGTGAACTCGAGGCGTTGATCGCTGTTCAGATCGTCGCCACTGGATTCTCCGGGCTCAAGTTCCTTCGGAACAGCCAGCGGCATTTGGATGAAGTGTTCATCGGGGTCTATGGGGGTTACGCCACTCGGCTCCTCCGGCTCCAACTCGAGCTGATCCAAACGCTGGACAAGCACCGGCGTGGTCACAAGCAAACCGTTGAAGTCCGACACGTTCACATCCATCCCGGTGCCCAGGGGGTAGTCGGGATAATAAATTCGGGGAAGGACAGCAGCGGAGGGGGAGAAGGCGAAAAATGACGCACGACCCCATGCACCCGGCCCAAGAACCAGAGCATCTACGCTATGCGGCTCGGTGTGGGGCCAAGACGAGGTCGGGAACACCATGCAGGTCTCCTGCCGTGTCAGGGAAAAGGCGATGCCGAATGCACGGTGGTGCGCCCGGGTCTGGTGGACCAAAGGGCGCGCGTAACGGCAACTACAAGCACGGCCGCTACACCGTCGAGGCAATCGCGTCTGGCAGGTGGATGAGGCGTCAAACCCGCGAGGTCAGGGCGTTGACTAAGAGACTGCGTCAGCTTTGAGCACGGAGTGAAGATCTCGAAAGCTTACCCCCGTCACATTTGCTTCGGGGCATCGACCTGGATGACGTTCCTCCAGTCGATTGGGTTGTCCACGGGCTGCTCGCGCGGTCCTATGTGTCGGCAACGTAATCCCTGAAAATGATGCCGAGCGCGCGTGCCACGCGCGCGCCTTTAGCTTGCCAACCCCTTGCGCGTCAGATGAAGCGCTGGCGAGCGAGCCTCAATCCTTCCAGAAGTCCCGGAACCGTTGGGAGAAAGCTCCGTGTATCGAACGGTGTGCTGGATGTTCTTGTGCCCGAGGTAGTGCTGCAGGGCGCGCGTGTCTTGGCCATCGTTGGCGAGTTTGAAACCACAGGCATGGCGGAGCAGTCTGGTATCGCGTCATTTTCGACGCCCTGCAGAGCCGGGAGTCGAGTACGGTTCTGTCGCTGTCGCTGCTCTACCTGCCGTTGCTGGCGGGCAGCGTGCTCGTGAGCGTTGCGTGCGCTCAGGGCGACAGGCTCAAATGCGCCGCGTCGCGGCGGCGCGCGGTGCGGTGGCCTGTTACGGTCCTCACACTCGTCCCGCGAAACAATGGCCGACTCACGGCAGAGAAAGGAAGCTCGAACCTTGCGGGCAAGCGCGGACGGTGTCTGGATCATATATATTGCATGCTGGGCATGGCATCCGCGGATCACCGAGCAACACGACGCTTGTCCCGGCATGCGAAATCGCAAGAACGTTCGCGAGCGACATCTGTGCCGCTCAGCCAGTTGGCTTCAGGCTCTCTTCGGCCACAGTGCGTTTGGTTTCCATGCCGCAGGTCGCACACACATAGCGGATGTCCACCAGACGCTCCGTGGCCGAGGTGCGCTCCTTCGGCTGCATCGGGTGATGACAGCCTGGCAGCGAACCACGGGCGGTTCGTCTCTACGGTCCTGCATCGCATCAGCCCCCGTCCCCAGCAGCTTGGGCCAATAGAACTGGCCAGTTGCGTCGTTATCGTGGCGCACTGAGTTTATCCCCCAGCTGGTGATGGCCCGTCGCGAGCCGGTGGGCCTCCGACTGATCATCCGAAGGCAAGAACCGGAGGCCCCTGCGGCGCAGCGTGAGGCAGAAAAGTGTCTCTGACTCTGTACATGAGATGGAGGGAGCCCCTCGAGTGAGGTCCGTCAAAAATATCATTGTAAAAGACACGCTGGAATACAACGTGCTCGCCGCCCTACTCCCCTGTGATGACGTGGACGTGGTTACCCTCCTGGACGAACTGGTGGGCGGCGGGCGCATCGCCAAGTTCGAGGTGGAAGGGAGGAGTTACGGAGCGGTTCGGAACTTCCGCAAGTTTCAGCGCCCGAAGAAACCCCACTACTTCCACCCCGCACCCCAGGCGTGGAGGAATGGACGTGCTTAGACACCTCAGAGAAGCACACCAGTTCCGTACCAGTTCCCCACCAGTCCCCCACCGATCCCCCCGTGGGGGGAAAACCAAGCCCATCCCGGCCGACAGACGCGACGCTCGAACAACATGCAACGAATGTAGGTGCCGCAGCGACTATTTCGTCCGCGCCAGCCGGAACTTTTTTGCGCTGCAGAGCTTTTTTTCTCGCATTTCTCAGGAGGTGGTGTAATGGCCAAGCGGCCTGGCAAAACCAGGGCAAGTGATTCATGGGGTACTGAGTCAAGTCTGGAACGAACCGAACGAGTACAGGTCAAGGTATCGACGGATGAGATCGCCGCAATCGATGAATTTCGATTCCAAACCCGAATGCCGAACAGGGCGACCGCAATCCGTGAACTGCTGCGCCGCGGACTAGGCGCGCCCAAAACAGAGCGGGGATAATCGATTCAAAGCGCGGCTCGATGAGTGGAGGATAGTCCACCGCGCTCCAAAGGGCCGGCCGCCGAAAAGCCCCGCCGAGGCGGGGCTAGTCCCAGAGATGTCAATGCGTGAAAAGGTTCACTATTTCGACCGAACTCACAAAATGCGAGTTCGGTCCCGAGCACAGTTCGTGTGCGTTACCACGTCTGCGTGTCGTACCAGTCGTCCACGTCTTTTTTGACCTGATCCCTGGCGATGCCGTAGCACTCTTGAATCTTGCCCTCAAGCTGATCCCGCGTGCCGTTGATGGCGGTGAGATCATCGTCGGTGAGGTTTCCCCATTTCTCTTTGATCTTGCCCTTCATCTGCTTCCAATTTCCGTCGACGCGATTCCAGTCCATTTCCATCTCCTTAGCCTGTTATACGACAACCCTGGCGGGCGGGACTGGAGCAGGCCATACTAGCCGGTATGGCCGATGGATATCGGGTGACAGAGGCTGCGGACGGGACTTTTCCCGTGGAGTTGTGGAGCTCGAAAGGCGGGAGCGAGCGGCTCCTTTATAAAACGCGCGGATTTCAGAGTCGGGAGCTGGCTGAGGCTTGGATTTCTCCGGCACAGGAAGTCCCGGTGCAGGTTCAATACAATGACCCTCCTCAACCCCGCGCGCGCGTGACTTATCTCAAGCCGCGGCGCTCACGTGTGGTGATAATCAGCGAGTAACTGCTGCGAGGTGCGGCCCCCATTGGCAGAGGTACGTTCACCTAGGCCTACTCATCTCCGCGCGGCAAGGAAACAAAAAGTGCCCCGCCGAAGCGGGGCAATAGTCCAGTGCAGGGCGATGGCGGGGTTGAGAGCACCATCGCGCGTCCATCAATTCGCTCGGCTGCGCTTGGTTCCTGGCAATCCGAAAAATGTTCTTTGACCGCCGCCGCAGGCAACATGGCGTTGTTCTACGACGCGCAGATCGACATCAGGGGGATGCGCCCGTCTGCACGACAGCCGTGTCCACATGATCGCGCCCTTGCCTTCCTTAGGTGGGGCGTGGTCGCAGCCAAAGCGATCGCCCTGGCCAATGGGATGACGGCGTCGCAAGAGCGCCGCGCAAGGCAGTGCTTGGCGAGTCGGGACTAACCGTCCCGTGGCTGATCCCGCGGCACTCATGACGCCAGCGATCGTGCGGTTTCGAACAAGCGGCGCGTGCAGGTTAGGGCTGAACATTCCGTGACTGAACGGAACAGGAGTCACGCGGGCACGTTGCACCACAACACACAGAGGATATGTAATGACCGACCCCCGCTCTACTGATCAGCGATCCGGCCCTGTCGGCTCGTCATCACGAGGGGCAAATCAACCCGTTCCCCGTAACAACACTGGCTGGATGATGGCCGCGCTCATCGCTTTGGCCGTGCTTGCCGGCCTGGTCTGGAGTATGCGCGATCACGACCGAACCACAGCGATCAATCCCACCCCCCAGACGACGGGACAAAGCAACCAGGCGCCGGGCGGCTCCCCTGCGACCACTCGCTGAGCCAGTTAAGGCGCACTTCCCTCATCCAGGAAACAACAATGACTAAACTGATTGTCTGCCTCGCGCTCCTGTTCCTGATCGGAGGCAGCGGAACGGGCGCCCGAGCGGCGGGCTCCTGGTGTGCCTTCTACGATGCGTCGACGTACAATTGCGGCTTCCACAGCTTTGAGCAGTGCCGGGAAACCGTGTTCGGAGCGGGTGGATGGTGCCGGCCGAACTTTTTCGAGGATCGTCCGGGCGGAAAGCCAACTCGCGCGCGGTGACATCTTTCCTCACCCCTTCCACAAAGAAGTCTTGATGCGTCAAGGCCGCGTCGGCGCGACGTCGGGACCGGTCAAGACGAAGTCGCCTTCGACGCAGTGAAGGGTTAGGGTGGGCATGTGACGCAGTGGGCCGTGTATCCCTCTCCGACCCCCAAGTTCCTGCCGAGCTTTGAACCCCGCTGGCCCCGCTCCGGCGGGGTTCGCTTTTGGGGCTGCAGCCTCCTGGGCAGTTAAGCCGCCTCGTCATTTCGATTAGGCAGAAACGGGCTTGCACAAATGGAGAAAAGAGCCAAGCTGAACGAACCTAGAACCGGGAGGCACGAAAATGGCGAAGCGTAAAAATCCAAAACGGCGAAGGCTATAAAGTCAGCGAAAAGTGCCGTTCGGAAGACAGGGGCAGGCCTCAAGCGCGTCGCAAAGAAGGCGGCCCGCGCGACTGGATTGGCTTGATCGCTTCCGTAGTAGTGGCTCTGGTCATGTGCCGCTGAATTGAAGTGACGCCGCTTAACTTCATCCCCTCGCGATCCGCTGAACCGTGCCTAGGGCGGGATGAACCGGCGGGTAGATTTACGCGGGTGCCAATGCACTCTCGCCCCCACGCCCGGGATGCACTCACAGATCGCCATCACACCCTCATCCCGGCACTTGTAGTCGCACAGGTGCCAGCTCGGATGGCTCAGAGGGAAGGCGTAGGCACTGGCGAAGCGAAGTCACACGGTCCCCGACTCCGGGTAGCTCAGCGCGCGGTTGAAGCTTTCGGGTTTCCGTCTCTGTCCAACAATAATTGCGTAGATGCGCGCAGCACTTTCGCGTCCTGCCACCACTCACGGGCTGTCTTTAGCAACCTCACCCGGTGAACCGCATTGTCAGTTCGTTCAGCAGCTTCCCTGCATTCCTTCGCATTATGCTCATAAACGTCGGCTAACGTCATCGGAGACACTCCCTAGCAAAGGCTAAGCACGCTCCGATGTACGCTCTCTCTCGGGGGGCAGATGTGATGTATAGCACACAGGTGCCGAACCCCGAGTTTCCTTGGCCGGGCCGCAGAAGCCCTAGAGCACCAGGCTATGCCAGGCCAAACTTCAGATAGCTAATCGGGCGGTGAAAGTCCTCCGGCTCCTCGGCCTCGCGCAGGAGTGCGCGGGCGACGTTCGATCAGCTCGCGCATCGGAGATGGCGTCGATGCGTTCGAATTCGAGAATTTCCCTATGGATGCGTTCGATCTCGGCAGAGTGGATGATCCGGCCATCGAAGACGCGCGACTCGTAGCGAGGTTTCTTCTTCGTCATTGGGGCCGATCCTGTGCCGGATGCGGTAGCGGCCCTTCGTGCTCGAACACGTGAGCAAGATCGCGGCAATCAATCCACCCGCCGCAGGCCGGTCACCGAATGAAATGCTCGGCCTCAGCCGTGGAGGACTGTCCGACGCGCTTGCCAATGTATTTGCCGCGCGGGATCATCTAGCCCAATCCTCGTCCGCCTCCCGCTTCACCGCGGGGTTCTTGAACTTCAGCCAATCTAGAGAACGCCTAGATCGATAACATGATCCCGGTCGCTTAGAGACAATTCCTTCTAGCCCCATCTTGCAGGCGTAGCGAAAGACAAGCGAGCGTGCCCT
>CAUVYU010000195.1:0-22360 GCA_963556255.1 Allolobophora icterica | reverse complement strand
TTGTTCAACGACATCTTATGGCAACAAAGGCCGTAGACTACAAGTTTCTAAAGCGCGTGCATGGTACGGAATCAATTGGCTTATATGTCCCACAACTATATACGATCGAGTAAGAACATTTTAAAGGTGTCTAAAATAAATTGGATACAATATTCGGCGGTAGCTTCATTCTGCATTACCTGCTCTCTCTTACCACTTTTTTGCTTTAATTTAGGCCATACTGATTCGAACCGGCAACCGTTTTCTCTGGGGAGAGCTTTGTACCAATGAACCAGTGCGTTATTCAAAACGTCTTTATCTGCTGCAACGATAATTGTGAGTCGGCGCAGTTAGTCATCGCTCGGCCGAATTTTTCTTTTGACAGACAGACAGACAGACAGACAGACAGACAGACAGACAGACAGACAGACAGACAGACAGACAGACAGACAGACAGACAGACAGACAGACAGACAGACAGACAGACACACACACACACACACACACACAGACACACACACAGACACACAGACACACAGACACACAGACACACAGACACACACACACACACAGACAAACATACAGGTACATAGACAAACGCGCAGATACAACGACAGGCGGGCAGACACACACAGTGATACCCAGATACACAGACACGTAGACACCCAGGCACACACAGACACAGACAAACATACAGATACATAGACGACACACAGATACAAAGACAGGCAGATACACAGGTACACATGCACACAGACAGGCACACACAGACAGACTCGCAAACAAACAAGAATAAGTACAGTTATAAGTTGTTCGTCTTACAGGAACATTTCTGCTTATCACGGCAGAGTTCGGCAATATCGTCTTCCTTTGTCCCTCTCTGTGTCTCACTCTCTGTCTCGCTGTCTCCTTCACTCGCTCTCTCTGTATGCTTGCATCTCATCTTATCTCCTCTTCTTACCTTCTCACTCGCTCTCACTGTTTTTCTATCTGCTCTCTTATCCTTGTTCTGTCTGTCTCTCTCTTTCTCACTTCCCCTCACTCGCATTCTCTGTCCGTCTCTGTGTCTGCTTGTATATCTGTCTCTCTGTCTGTGTGTCTCTCTGTCTGTTTGTATCTTCTCCCACTTCCTCATCTGCTTCCTCTAATCCTTTCTCAACCTCTCACAATCTCAGTGTCTCCCTCACATTATTTGTATGTCTGTATGTATGCATGTTTACCTGTCTGTCTGTATGTGTCAATCTTTGTGTCTATGTGTGTCTGGCTGTTTACATTTCATCTCCTCCCTCTCTCGCCCCTATAAACCTTCCTAAAAATCCGTTACGGAACATACGATGCAACAGGTTGCTCGGCGCAGACAGCCGTTGCTATCTGGACAACGATCGAAAATTGGTCCATAATTTGGTACATGATCGAAGAACGGGCAATTGAAGCGTTGCGCGCCAGGAGAGAAACTCTTTAACCTTCTGACCTATAACCCCGGGGTTCGGCCGCTTACGTTTGCTTCGCTACGGAACACTTCGTGCATACTGCATACTTATAACTACTTATCATTGCCACTTAAGTACCTGTACTTGCCATTGCAGTACTTGTAAATTTACTCAAGCAGTTGCTACTCCAGTACTTCTATACTCGCTAAACAAGACAATGGGTCTGAATACCTGTGTTTTTAAGAGTCAGTGGAATTTTTTATGTATTTCTAACGACGATTATCTGAGTCGCTTGCATTTATATTGAACAACTGTGGGGGCGCCGAAGATGAACGGAAAGGTGGTATGTTCGGCAGCGCGCTGCGTCTGGAATCCAACGATTGAAGACTCGCGCCTGCTGTGCGCACTCCGCGTAACTACCCTGGATAAGTTAGCGCGCACTATATCCGCACTGCAGAAGGGCAACTGTGTCGCATGCATCTCTCTCTCTCTCTCTCTCTCTCTCTCTCTCCTCTCTCTCTCTCTCTCTCTCTCTCTCCTCTCTCTCTCTCTCTCTCTCTCTCTCTCTCTCTCTCTCTCTTCTCTCTTCATCTCTCTCTCTCTCTCTCTCTCTTTCTCTGTGTCTCTATCTGTCTGGTCTGTCTCTCTCCCCTCTTCCGTCACAGGTGTGTGCCGACGATGAGGTTTGAACAAGATGGCTCCATTTCTTCCTGTCTCTGATAGTAATCCACGGCCGTTCTCATGTCTTGTTCATTAAGATTCTTTTGTCACGTTTTCTATCCCATGTCTTTGTTTGTCTTCTCTCGACTCCGTGTTCCCTCCACGTGGCGATGTAATGCCCTTGCTGGTAATCTCTTGTCGTCCATTCTTGTTACATACCAAAACCATGTCAGCCTTCTTTTTCTAAGCTTATCTTCCAGTAGTTTCACTCCTCCTCGGCTTCTTCCGGATTACCTCATTACAGATCCTATCCTGTCTGGTCCTTTCGATCTTCTCCTTAGCCAGCTCATTTCCGCCACTGAAATCCTCCTTTCGTCAACCCTCCAGAAACACCAACATTCAGATCCATGTGTATATTTATTCTAATGTTTCTCTCGTCGTTGGTTCCATGAACGACAGGATGCTGAGATGGCGATATGTGACAGGTGGTTGTTGTCGATCCTTTATTATATAGATTAATGTTAAATATATAATCTTATATACATACCTATGCATCATCATTCAGTTAGCTATTGGGCTTCTTTTCCTTTTGCTCTCTCTCTCTCTCTCTCTCCTCTCTCTCTCTCTCTCTCTCTCTCTCTTCTCTCTCTCATCTCCTCTCTCTCTCTCTCTCTCTCTCTCTCTCTCTCTGTCTCTCTCTCTCTCTCTCTCTCTTTCTCTGTGTCTCTATCTGTCTGTCTGTCTCTCTCCCCTCTTCCGTCACAGGTGTGTGCCGACGATGAGGTTTGAACAAGATGGCTCCATTTCTTCCTGTCTCTGATAGTATCCACGGCCGTTCTCATGTCTTGTTCATTAAGATTCTTTTGTCACGTTTTCTATCCATGTCTTTGTTTGTCTTCTCTCGACTCCGTGTTCCCTCCACGTGGCGATGTAATGCCCTTGCTGGTAATCTCTTGTCGTCCATTCTTGTTACATACCAAAACCATGTCAGCCTTCTTTTTCTAAGCTTATCTTCCAGTAGTTTCACTCCTCCTCGGCTTCTTCCGGATTACCTCATTACAGATCCTATCCTGTCTGGTCCTTTCGATATTCTCCTTAGCCAGCTCATTTCCGCCACTGAAATCCTCCTTTCGTCAACCCTCCAGAAACACCAACATTCAGATCCATGTGTATATTTATTCTAATGTTTCTCTCGTCGTTGGTTCCATGAACGACAGGATGCTGAGATGGCGATATGTGACAGGTGGTTGTTGTCGATCCTTTATTATATAGATTAATGTTAAATATATAATCTTATATACATACCTATGCATCATCATTCAGTTAGCTATTGGGCTTCTTTTCCTTTTGCTCTTTGGCCTAAATGCTCTTTTTTTTATCATATCGGTTCTTCTCTGTTTTCATTTCCTTTATTTATATTTGCATTTATATTTCTCATAAATGTTCTTTTGATAGCCATAAAAGGCTTTTTTTTATCTTTTTGAGCTTGATTTTGTAGCCTCAAAGGCTCTCCATTCATACTTTTTGGGTGGCCATTTAGGCTCTTTTTAAAAACATTTTCTTAAAAATCTTATTTACAATTCTTTAACAAAACCTTCACATCGATCTTATCTTATCCTATCCCATCCTATCTTATATGAACATTTATAAAGCACATCTCTCAGCAGGGCTATACAGAAGCGCTCTCAGCGTAACATAAAACCATCCATATCATACTTACAAGCAATGTTCAAAATACATGCTAGTAATTGTACACACAGTTTCAATATTCAATATCAACATGACAAGCAAAGTATTTGGTTATTATTTAGAGGCGTGAACAATAATAATATTAATATTATTCAGTGTCAGTTCTATCTGTTACAAAATCAGCTCAATTGATGAATCCCATACATTAAATTACACATAAACCAATTTATCAGTCCTATAACTGAGGACGAATAATATTATAAATATTATTAATCATTAGTTCTATCCAAAAAGGAGCTGAAATTATGAATCTCATACATTTTACGTTACAAGCAATTTATAGGCAATAATCAAGAAGCAGTATCCGGAAATAAGTTATGACAGTAACCATTGTTTAGCTGTAGTAACCATTATTCTGTACTGCTTACTGCGACTTGAGACTCTTGTATAACATGCACCATGATAGAGCAACCATATGTCTTCACTCAAACCCACCTATATCGCATGCTTAATATAGCATGAGTTGACACCGTTTTAAAGGTGTCTAAAGAGCGCCCTCTAACACATTAGTACAACAATGCAGTACAACTTGTATTCACAACGCGCCTTAATAAAACTGAGTTTTTCTCAAAGGACGCGTTACAGTCCAGTAGTTAATCATAGGTATTAAAGAATAAACGAGTTTTGGGTTTAGTTTGAAACGTATTTATGAAGTGGATCTTCAAACTGATTCTGCCGAGGGTTACATTCACCTGGACCAGCCACTTCAAACATCCTATTTCCAAATTGAAGACTTGATCTTTTGACTATAAAGTCTCCTTTTGACGCTGAGCGTAAACATGCCATGGTTCAAGGGTAGCACATGATGTAACTAGAGATGACAAGTAAGGTGGAGCTGACCTTGACATAATCTTGAACACCAAGAGACAGAGTTTGAATGTAAAGTTGTATTGTATTGTGTGTTGACCAATTGGTTGAAGCGCTCGCTGTTGACACCTTTATAACGTAAACAGCCGATACTATAAAAGCCTCCCCACTTTCCGTAACTAGTTGTTTGGCTATTTTCATTGACTTTGAAAGAGCATATGACATGTTACATGTACCTACCCTTTTAAATAAAATTCAGAATTTGGGAATAGTGGGTAATACATTTAACTGGATTGAAAACTTTCTTTCAAATAGAACTTTTCAGGTGAAAGTTGGGGCAGAACTTTCTGATAAATGTATACAACAGAATGGTACACCCCAGGGTTCGGTAATATCTCCTATTTTATTCTTGCTAATGATAAATGATATTGCTGCAGGTGTGGATGGTGTAGAGATGTCACTGTTTGCTGATGATAGTGCTATTTACTTAGGACATAGAAATGTTAAAATATTACAAAATAAAATTCAATTATCGATCAATTTAATACAAAATTGGTGTAATAGAAATGGTTTTAAAATATCTATTAATAAAACCACTGGAGTCCTTTTCTCCAAAAGAAATAATTTGTCAAGGATTACTATTAAAATTGATAAAGAACAAATTAAAATGGAAAATGAAGTCAAATTCTTGGGAGTAATTTTTGACAGTAAATTGAGTTGGAAACCACATATTGATTATATCATTGAAAAATGCAAAAAGAGGTTAAATCTCATAAGAGCCATCAGTGGCTATGGTTGGGGAGCTTGTAAGAAAACTCTCCTAACCATATATAGGGCATTAATTAGGTCTATTTTAGATTATGGTGACGTTGCTTATTCTTCTGCTTGTAAATCGCACCTAGATAAACTCTCTTGTATCCAAACTGAGGCACTTAGATTATGTTGTGGAGCCCCTAAGGGTACTGCAGCTGCAGCACTTCAAAATGAATGTGGAGAGTTGCCTCTTCATTTAAGACGACTCCAAAATTCAATAAAATGTGGGACTAAAATTTTGGGTAATAAATTTCACATAAATACAGCAACAATGGAGAACCACTGGACAAATGTTTTTAGGACACCTGAGAGTAGGGAGCATTCCATTTATACTCGTACTTCTGAATTCTTTTCTTCACTTAATACATCTATTATTGGCCCTTCTTTCCCATCTGAACCTCCTTGGTGTAACAAACAAGTAGAGGTTGACTTAACTTTGAATAAATTAATAAATAAGAAAACTGATCATCCAGAATATTTAAAGCAATCTGCTTTGGAATTAGTTTCTAAGTACAACTCTTACATACATATCTATACTGATGGGTCAAAGGTAGATGAATTTGTTTCTGCTGCCTTTACAGTACCAAGTTTAAATATAGATAAAAAATTTAGATTATGTAATAGCTCCAGTATTTATGCAGCAGAGTTGACTGCAATTATAGAAACTGTAAAATGGATTTTAAACTCCGAATGTTATAAGAATTGTCAATTTGCATTGTTTTCTGATTCATTGAGTGTTCTTACGTCAATTAAGGAGTCTTATTCTCAGTCTAGACCTAATTTATTGAATGAACTATTGTCTCTGATTAACAGACTAAATTCCAATCAAATAAGATTTATTTGGATCCCAAGTCACATTGACCTGACAGGTAATGATCGAGCAGATACTTTGGCTAAAGAAGCCCTGAGTATTGATCATATTAATTCTACTAATTATCTTGAACTTTCAGAAATTTTTACTTTAATGAAACTGTATATAGTAAATAAATGGCAATTAGAATATACTAACGATAATAGAGGTCATTTTTATAAATCTATTTGTCCAATTGTAAGTACAGATATTAAATATTTAGAACCCTATAGGCATAAGGAAGTCCAAATTTCTAGGTTACGTCTGGGAGTCGCGAATACTAATCAAAGGCTGTTTATTATAAAACGACATTCAAGTGGTTTATGTGATACCTGTCAGGTCAAGGAGACTATTCATCACTTACTACTTGAGTGTAAAAAAGAAGATATATCGAAGTTGTTGGGAGATAAATGTCAATTGTATAAAAGGGACATTTCTATTTCAACCCTTTTAACAGTAAATATATTACAAAATGAAGTGTATAGGGTACTTAAACTAATTACTAAAGGTCAAATTCTGTAAAGAGATATGCTAAGTTTGCTAATGTAAATAGTTTTATTTTATTTTTATTTATTTTATTTTATTTTTTTTTTATCTGTAATTTTAATTAGTCTTTTCCTTGTGCATTTTATTTTATTGTATTGATTATTACATTATTATAATGCAATCTTGAATGCATTAATATCAAACTTGAAACAATTGTAATTATTATGCTCATATAATTTTATGCTTTGTTGGTTGATGAGATTTGTACTTGAGTGTGTTTAGTACCTGAGCAGTTTCTTTGAGGAAAGGTACTTGGTATAACCATACGTTTCATTTAATATGCATGATGTATGTGAGATTGGTACTATTTCATACATGATATGATTGTAGTGGTACATATTGCTATAAGATCTCATTGAACTGAGGAATAAGAAATGATCAATTAAACATTTCAATAATAGAATGGGAATATAATGTCATAATTATAATCATATGTGCTGTGCATTTATGTCTGAAGTTGTTTAAATATTTCTAGCGAGTGACAATAGTTGCGAAGTACTGTTTGGTTTGCGTCGGAACATTTTATAGCTATGTGTATTATAAATAACATTAGATATGTTGCTTTGGGTTATGTGACATTACTGACATTGTAAGCTTATGTTTGACACCTTTACATGGTGTTATACGGACACTATAAGTTTATCGTTTTCTAGAAATTGTATTTGTGAATTGTCGTCAACGGCCATTGTTGCCAAAGGACGACGTTAAACTTTGGAATAATAATAAAAGTAACTAGTTGTTGCAAAAAAGTTGTAATAGGCCTAAACGATCTCTGTCGACGTCAACGGCCTTTGTTGCCATACGATGTCGTTAAACTCAGGATACATCCATCCATCGTAATTAGTTTTACGAAAGTAGTGTGATTACATTTTTAACAACAATCCTGCACATAACAAGTGGATGGACCAGCACACCAAGGCAGTGTTCATTTAAACAGCGTTTGATTTGGCGAATTCGACAGATGTGAAGAAGCAGGCTTTAGTGATAGAACCAATTACGGTTAGACATGGAAAGTTTGCTGTTGAGAACTCCAAGGTCACGAACTATATATAGTTCTAAATATATATTTATTGATGTAATCTAAACGTTTAACAAGATCTCACGATGTTGCTCTCAAAGATTTTTAAATTCAGATTCTTCTTTATTAATATATTACGCAAATCGCGGTTTTTATAGCGTCAGGTGATGACATTTTAAAGGTGTCTAAAGAGCTCTCTAGTCCATCGACTACTCCTTCCCGTCTAACTTCTTCTGGAGAGAGTCATGTGAGAGCACTTACCCCTACAAATACGAATAATCGCACTCGTAAACTCCATTATTTCTGAAGCGCTACTGTAAAGGTAAGCGCAGGGCACCAGCTTATTGACGAGCGCTGCGTCGCATAAGAAGGATTGTTCAGCGATGCCAAGTGTAGATCCTGGTTCACAGATGAGCTGAGACAGTAGGCAGAGGAGCTGCTAAAGCGGGTTTTGTTGAGGACGAGCAAGCCTGGAATGAGGAGGATTGGGTGGATTAGGGTAAGAATTCTATAGAAGAGGTGGTATAACCGTTTTCTATTCCATGAATCTGTAGCCGTGGGTCCTTAAGTCTATGCCCTGATCTTCAGCCCTCGCTGCCTAATTGAAGCTCTATATATCTTTAGCCCTAACTTCTTGTTTCCCCAAATTGTGCCCAATCCTTGATGGGGTCCAGAGTTTTCCGCCAACATAAACGACAGTTTAATGGCACCACAGAGGCTAACACAGCTCGCATGTCTTAACTCAATTCCGAATTTATACAGCGATATTATTTTACTACCTCTTTTCGGTTATCAAGTACAAACACAAGTACTTTAAATTGGTAGTCGAGTATAAGTATGTATGTATGCATGTATATATGTATGTATGTGGGTCTGTAAGTAGGTATGTATGTCTCTGAAAGCGCCACATAATTTACTATTTCCTACGATTTTCAAATGACAAGTACGAGTACGGTACTTGGGTGCCGAGTACAAGTACCTGAAGACGATACTCGAGATGTACTTTCGTTCCTATCTTCAGTTAGTCATTTATTCATCCTTTCTTTCTTTCATTCAATTGTTCATTCGATCATTCGTTCGTTCACTCCTTCATTCAATTACTCATTCCTTGGTTCATTCTCTCAATTATTCGTTCGTTCGTTCATTCATTCATTCATTCATTCATAGATTTATTCCTTAATCCTTTCGTTCGTGCATCTGTTCATTCATTTCTTCGTTCACGCATTAATTCACTCGTTCAGTCAATCATTCAATCGTTCGTTCATTAAGTAATTCATTCATTCATATCACTTATATAGCGCCACAAAAGACACCCACTCAGCGTTCCGGTTACTTACTGATTAACGACACTGTTTCATTACAAAGATGATTAGCATATCCCTCCTACAGTTAGGGTAGTGGCGGAGTTCTGACCAGCCCGGCGTAACAGACAACAATAGTAATGCATCGCGTACCATAACGTACCCGGCAAAGTACCGCAACCATCTCATTACCTCTTATCGGAAACACCCCAAGTCGCCAAAGCCGATCGTCGCCGGAAATGTCAGCGCGGACGATAAACTGCGGTCGACAGATGTCGCTTAATTAGGAATTAGAATTGCAGTCGGCGTATAATGTACTTCGTCTTAATAGAAGTCAATTTAGCGATACTTACGGATATAGAAAACGAATCGACGAATGGGCGACGAAGTTTTTACGTGTCACTAGGCGTCGCTTTGGTTGCGTTTGTGAGTGTTTTGTCTGGTGTAGGAGTAGACACTGATAATGTGGTTTAGTTGATAGATAGATAGATAGATAGACAGACACACAGACAGGCAGACAGACAGACAGACAGACAGATATATACACACAGACAGATATATACACACAGACAGATACACACAGACGGTGGACGGACCGATGGACGGACGAACAGACAGACAGATAGGCAGACAGACAGACAGACACACACAGACGGAATGACGGACAGACAGACAGAAAGAAAGATAGCCAGAAAGATAAGACAGACAGACATACAGGCAGAAAAATAGATGGATAGACAGACAATCAGGTAGGCAGGAAGGCAGACAAACAGCGACGGACCGATGGACAGACAGATAGATAGATACATAGACACACAGAGAAACAGACAGAAAAACAGACAAACGCACACACAAGCACGCAGATATATAGACACGAATACACGTACACACGAACGGAGTGACACACAGACAGAGAGATACACAGACAGACCCAGGCAGACAGACAAACACACTAAGAAAGAGACAGACAGGAGGGAGCCTGTGCATATCAAGGAATATGTGAATACACTTATTCAACCGCCAGTTTCTCTCCACGAAAAGTAGACCAATTACCACGAAGGGTTCTGCGAGAGACGCCGGGTTCAAGAGGTCAACCTGCGGAGACCGAAAGGGAAATGTCTCTGACGCCTTAATTCAAAGCGACAGCATGAGAAAATGGCGAACGAAACAACAAAACAACCAAGACAACAATCCAGACAACCTTTCTGTTTCACAAGACAAACGCCGGGCAGACCTCCCGGCTGCAAAGGAGCCGAGGATTAGCAAATAATGCGTGTGGAACACGGTAGTTGATGTGAAGGAGGAGGGACGATAAGCAATGGCAACACTCATGGACAGGAGAGCATTAGATTCGCGGTTCGATACCCGTTACCCCTCTAGGGAGGCTCCTTGCATGGCTGCCAAACCGTGTGTTTAACTAAGATCTTGTTTGTATACTGTCGTAATCTTTCTGCGTACATGTCAATTTGAATTAATAAAGAACATGATTATTATAGTGCGCTCTCCTTAGACACCTTTAAAACGTTGGATAGAATTTCTATAAATTATTGAAACTGGGTAGCGAAGTATTAGTTAGATAATTTATGGAGCGATCTTGTTCGTATTGTCCTCTAAGGCTTTGATGGCATAAGACGATGTTAAACTTTGGAATAATAAAACTTGGTTAGGTTAGACACCTTTAAAACGTAGGCCAGCAATGCTATATAGGAACAGACCACGGAAATGTTAAATGGGTGGACGTTTAGGAGACGGAGTTTATGAAACAAACGGAGGAAAGATGGGAGAGAATACAGGCGGTGGAAGGAGAGAGCAGCTGCAATGAAAGGTGGAAGACAATGAAGAGTGTTGTGAAGGAGGCGGCTGAAACTACGATAGGAGAGATGAACAGGCAAAGGATTAGGAAACCTTGGATTACAACGGAGATGTTAGACAGAATGGAAGAGAGAAGAAAGTGGAAAAATGTGAATACAGATGAAGGAATACGTAACTACAAATCCTTAAACAACACCCTAAGAAGGGAGACAGATAAGGCTAGAGAGAATTGGTGGAGGGAGCAATGTGCAGAACTGGAACAATTGGACAAAGAAGGAATGAGTGACTGACAATACAGGAAAGTAAGAGAAATCACCAAAAAGACCAATAGGAAGATAGCGGTTGGTATTAGGGATAAAGAAGGAAACAATGAGTTTAAATGAGCCAACTAAAGTATGTATTAGGTGGAAAGAGTATATTGAAGAACTATATGACAAAAAATGGAAACCAACAGAAGATGAGAACAAGCTAGAAGTAGAGAATGATATAGAGAAGGAAGGGAGGGGGGCAGATATTATGTATGAAGAGTTTGAAAAGGCATTAGAAGATCTGAAAAGTGGCAAGGCAGCAGGAATCAACAACATACCAGCTGAACTACTTAAAGCCATGGGACATAAGGGGAAGCAGGAGCTATATGAAATCTGTAAGGAAATATACAACAAAGGGGATTGGCCGGAGGATTTCACAGAAGCAATCATAATCCCAATTGAGAAGAAAAAAGGAGCAAAAGAATGCGTAGACTTCAGGACAATAAGCCTAGTAACACATGCATCAAAGATTGTACTAAGGATGCTGACAAGAAGGATGGAATCAAAAGCAGAGGAATTCCTAGGTCCGGACCAATTCGGCTTCAGAAGGGGCCGGGGAACCAGAGATGGTATTGGCGCGCTGAGAACACTATACGAAAGAAGCTTGGAACACAACAACAGGGTGTACATTTGTTACGTGGACTATGAAAAGGCATTTGATAGAGTAAATTGGGTGAAACTGATGGAGATCTTACTAGATATAGGAGTGGACTGGAGAGATAGAAGACTGATATGGAATTTATACAACAGACAAGTGGCTTATGTGAAGATTGGAGAAAACCTATCAAAAGGTTGTTGTCGCGGTCGACTCCTTCGATCGCAACGACGAACCAACGAAGGAACTATTAAAAGATCTTTAATTAAAAATAAAGTCGATTAAGTGTAAAGTAAGTCAACTCGTCTATCAAATATCACAATCGTAGACAGCACACAGGTTGGCTGGTCTCGATTGAACGTCATACGATCAATGTTTCAACGTTTACAAATCTTCGTCAAAAGGCCCTTAATGTACATCAGGTCTATCTTATATAGAGTTCTCCCGGATTCCAGAACGTTCTGTGACGTCACTGTACTTTTCCCTGGAAAGTCCTACTGAACACGTATATCCTTGTTGCATGCACCGAATTAATGTTGACAGCTTGCTGCAGAATTTTCCGTGCGTTGTAAACAAGCTTGTTGACGCGTCGGTTTTCTTCCCTTGATGCATGCACCCGCGTAGACCACGACATTCCCTCCGCCCTCAGATGATGACACGTCTTCAGCACCATCCCGAACGGGTCATCACAATCAAGCCGGGCCTCCAGACTCCATCTCGACACAGCATACACAAACAAAACAAAACACATCAGTTAGTCAATTTATCTATACAATTTGCGGGCTCGATCCTTGTGTGTCGGGCCATTTCCCCCCTTCACCATCCGAGTCACAACCGAGAGAGGAAATCAGCCACCGTGTTCTGACGACCAGGACGATATCGAAAGTCCACGTTAAACTCTTGCAATGCTAACGCCCAACGAGTCAGTTTCGCACTCTTAGGGCTTGCATCTGTGAGATAAGACAAAGGATTATGATCTGAATAAATGATTATCTTTGATAAGAATATCCATGACTTGAATCGTTTAAGTGCCCAAATTACTGCGAAAGCCTCTCTCTCAATTGTAGACCAATGCATCTGTGTATCTGTAAGTTTAAGGCTAGCAAAAGCAATTGGTTTTTCTTGACCTTCTTCGGTCCACTGAAACAAGCAACACCCGACCGCGGTGGCACTTGCGTCAACACTTAAACCAAATTCCTTAGTGAAATCAATGGTATGCAACTGTGTAGCTTTACTGAGATCATCCTTTAACTTATCTAGTGCTTCTTGATGCTTTTGCTCCCAAGGCACCTTCGTAGGTATGTTATCTCGTGTCAAATCAGTTATTACCCGTGCTTTTTCAGCTAAAGCAGGTATAAAATTTCGAAAGTAACTGAAAAAACCCATAACCTTTCTAACTTCTTTCTTTGTTGTTGGAGGATGGATATCATTGATCGTAGCGATCTTACCTGGATCAGGTTCAATACAACCTGACCCTACTATATGGCCAACAAACTTTATTTTGTTTTGTGCAAAATTACATTTTCTTAAATTCAAAGTGAGTCCTGCTTCCTCAATAGTTTGCAAGAATTTCTCTAGATGTTCTAAATGGTCATTCCAATTCATTGAAACCACTGCCATATCATCGACGAATGGTTCGGTAAAACTTCGCACTGGATGTAAAACTTGGGTCATAGCACGAATAAAGGTATTGCTAGCGGACTTGAGTCCAAACGGCATTCTTGTGAACTCAAAAAGTCCTGCATCACATACGAATGCCGTAAGCCATCGATGTTCTTTCCGAACTGGAATTTGCCAATACCCCGATTTCGCGTCGAAAACACTAATAAACTTTGCCCGTCCCACCTTTTGTAAGATGTCAGCAATGTCTGGGGTCGGGTAACAATCACCTAGAGAATATTTGTTAACATGGCGATAATCAATTGCCAATCGAACGCCATTTTGACCTTTGGGTCCCTTTAAAACGCAAACTACCGGACTGGCCATTTCACTTTTCGATGGTCGAATGATGTCTAATGCCAACATTTCTTCTATCTGGCGTTGTACTTCAGGTTTAAGTAGCTCAGGTACTTTATATGCCCTTAAACGCTTAGGAGTGAAATCATGAGTTATCTTAATTTCATGTTCTAATACTGGACAATACCCAGGTTTATCCACAAATACTGCCGTGTGCCGATCCAAAATTTCAAAAAGTTGCTTCTGTTCCTCTTGCGAAAGATGCGCTATAATCAGAGGATCAATTCGCTTACTCGGGCTTATTTGTTCACGTTCTTCCTGATCTACAACCTCTACTATACCAAATTCTTCATCTTGATCAACAATTACTGAACAGCTATTGATCATCGCTTGTTCGAGTCGTTCATGGTATCGCTTGATCTTATTTGCGTGTAAATGTCTTTGTTTTCCCTCTATTTCTACTATATAAGAATATGGGGATTTAACCTTGACTACGGTAGCAGGTCCTTGCCATCGACTATAAAATTTAGAACTACCAAAATCTGGTGCTAATACTGCTACTTTATCTCCAACTTCGTATTTTCTGTCAGTACTACGCAAGTTATAATAATCTGCATACCGCTTTGTTTCTATATCACTATAGTAATCTGCATAAACTTTCGCGAATTCGAGGTTTTCCTTCAGTGATTGGAGATACTCTTCGGGTGATTTACCTAAGTTAAGAGGTACTTTTCGTTCGCCAGCCCACGATTCCTTCAACACACTAAGTGGACCCCGAGGAAGAGTTCCATAAACCATAGTGAATGGCGAAATATGAGTCGTGCCTGAAGGTTTTTCTCTAAGGCTCCACAGAACAAACGGTAACAATTGGTGCCATCCACGAGGATCAGATTGAGCAAGCTTAAAGATCATGGTTTTCAAGCTTTGGTTGCATCTTTCAACCAATCCAGCTGCCTCAGGATGTCCAGGGGTATTAAATCTGGGACTACAACCCATTCGCCGCAAGAATTCTTTCGTCAAACGACTGGTAAAGTTGGTACCACAATCAGAACTGATGATCCTTGGAATAGAAAAAGTTGTAAAAACTTGCAACAGAGCTTCACAAACTCCCTTTGCATTCAGCGATCTAAGAGGATACGCCATCGGCCAACGAGAAAATTTGTCCACCAGAACCAGAGCATAATTGTACTGGGGTTTCGATTTGTTGGATTCTCCAGTCACTACCATAGGGCCAATACAATCCATATTTAGATGGTTAAAACAGAGTTCATCCGCCCTCGGAATAGGAGTGATCGGGACTCGATCTGCCACTTTAACTGGAGTTCTTAGTTGACAAATTTGACAAGACGCACAATATTCGCGAATCCTCTCATCCATTCTTGGAAACCAAAAGTTTAATTTGATCCTGGCTCTCGTTGCCTTAAAAGCCATGTGCCCAGCACATGGGGCATCGTGTGCTACTCGCAAGACAACCTCGATTCTATCTTCCGGTAAACATAATTGATTAACCTTATGTCCCATAATTTCCCCTTTGTGGTACAGGAGGTTATTATCTATAAAGAAATTATTTTTATTCTGTCTCGCTTGTTGCCAGCAAGGTATAAGACTGTGACAATTCTGTTGCTCACGCAATAAAGTATCATTATTCGCTACTCCCTCATCAGACTTGAACTCTGTTGACTCAACATCAAGAAAATTATCTGAATCATCAACTAGTTGCTCCTGAGAATATTCATTCACTTCTGACGGCAAGGATTCGTTGCTGTTAACTTCTAAGTTATCTTCTTCTGCCCCTTTATTTATTTGTACACATCGATCTACGCCAGCTACCATCACTACATATTGTGAACTATCCCTTAATAGGTCCACAACATGGGGTGTCAGAATAACCCGTTCATTTAGTTCAGGGACTGCAGCGAACATGACGCACAAAGATGGCGCAATGTTCGTCGTTCCTTCCATTGAATTAGCTAATTTCATTTGTAGGTATACTACATCTGCCTTACATCCTTCTCCCTGAAAACCAATTATATTAATCCGTTTAATCACGGGTAAGTTTAGTGACTCAATTAATTTCTTATCAATACAACAAATTTCTGCTCCTGAATCAGATAATGCTGGCTGAGAAGGGAGATCTTCAATCTGTACATTGATATACGACCTCTCGTGTAATCCATCAGTACTATTCTCATATACCCTTACAGCAGTTTCCAACCCTATTGGTTTAGAATTATCCAATAAATTCCCTTGCTTTACCTGTTCAGGTATCTCATGCAACACGTTGACCTTCTCAACAAATAGGTCGATCACTTCTTCAGTTGGGTTCCCAAATATACAAGTACTCACCCTTTTAGAACTTGGTTTGGTCTGGCACTCCCTTGCCATATGACCCTTCTGATGACATAGGAAACAGAGACCCTTTACCTTGGCCTCCTCCTGAGACACCCTCGCACCTATCTTGGCTTCACCCCTTATTTCCGGTTTGGGAGACTTGGGTTGAGCTGTCTGGTTATTGACTTGAACATGTGGTTGACCTTTCGTCCAATTGTTATACTTCGGTGTCGGATGACTACGGCATACTAAGTCATTCCCACCATCATGCGACGCTACATAAATGTCAGCCGCATTAGCTATGTCTTCACAGCTCAACCACTCCTCTTTTTCTTGGGCCAAGATATAATCTAAACAAGCCTTCGACAAGGACTCCTTAAGCCGATCCGCAACCAATAAACTTACAAGTTTATCAAACTCATCAGTTATCTTTCTACTTTTCAAATAATACATAAGAGCCACACGCAATTTGGATGAATAGATCGTAAATGATTCGTCCGATGCTTTGTGCAACGACCAAAATCGGGCTCTAAGATTTGAAGGGCTTATCTTAAACTCCCTTAGCAAAAACTCCTTCAGGAATTTGTAGTCATGGAGCTGTGCCTCAGTAAGGCGCATGGTTAATGCCTTAGCTCTTTCACTTAAAATGGCTAGCAATAATTTTGCTCTAACATCTTCATCCACCTCATACACATTAAACAAACCATCCAAGTGATCAAAGAAACCTGGAATTTCTATAGGGTCGGAAGGAAATTTCCAAAGAATATTCTTAAGGGCATCACTATAACGCTTAGTACGACTTGCTAAAGAATCTCTAACATTTCGTTCTTCCTGCTTTTCCTTCCTCTCCCTTTCTTCTTTCTCTTTCCGTTCCTTCTTTTCTCTTTCTTCTTTCTCTTTCCTTTCCTTCTTTTCTTCCTCTCTCCTCTTTTCCTCCCTTTCTTCCTTCTCCTTCCGTTCCTCCCTTTCTCTTTCTTCCTTCTCCTTCCGTTCCTCCCTTTCTCTTTCTTCCTTCTCCTTCCGTTCCTCCCTTTCTCTTTCTTCCTTCTCCCTTTGTTCTTTCTTTTCTTCCTCTCTCCTCTTTTCCTCCCTTTCTTCCTTCTCCTTCCGTTCCTCCCTTTCTCTTTCTTCCTTCTCCTTCCGTTCCTCCCTTTCTCTTTCTTCCTTCTCCTTCCGTTCCTCCCTTTCTCTTTCTTCCTTCTCCTTCCGTTCCTCCCTTTGTTCTTCATATTTACGGATTTCGAACTCCAGACGGCGCTTCTGCAGCTCGTAATCCACTCCTGTTGGAGATATTGGACTACCCTTAAATTCCTCTTCCTCTTTTCCAATCTCCATGGCCCATTCTTCCATTAATTGATTTCGATCCCATGACAGAACATCATCTTCGTCCCTTCCTGCCTTCATAAGATACATCCTAAGGCGCTCAGACGACATTTTGCGAATATTCGCTTGCATCTCTGTTGTCAACGCTTCCATTTTTACAAACAGTCAGTCAACAACAATCCACAAAAAAAAACAGACACCACGCGGCAAACCCGCCACACAAAAGGAAAATTCCACAACCCAAAGTGCAACTATGCAGTATCCAAAGAAGTACATTCGCCAAGTACGCAAAAACTATACAAGCTCACGCAAGTCTGGCCTCGATCACAACAATGGATCAAATTTCAAAGAAATAATCAGCAGATATTCAAAGAGAAATAATGGCTGCCTCCCACTCGGCTGCAACTCCACTCTCTTTTCTCCTTCTCAGCCACGACAACACCTAGGATCTTACCCGTATGTTGACTGCTGTCTTCTGCTGTCTCAGCCGAACGACGCACTTCGTCCGTCCGACTGTCGTATGCCGATTCACCCGTCTCCCACGGTAGAAAGGCGTCTCGATCCGCTCGCTGTCTGGAACAGACCGTCTCTTGATCCTCCGGGTTGACTCCTTCCTCCGCCGGCTCGCGTCTTCTTCACCGGATCCAACACCGATGATCCCACGTCTGACACCAATAATGTCGCGGTCGACTCCTTCGATCGCAACGACGAACCAACGAAGGAACTATTAAAAGATCTTTAATTAAAAATAAAGTCGATTAAGTGTAAAGTAAGTCAACTCGTCTATCAAATATCACAATCGTAGACAGCACACAGGTTGGCTGGTCTCGATTGAACGTCATACGATCAATGTTTCAACGTTTACAAATCTTCGTCAAAAGGCCCTTAATGTACATCAGGTCTATCTTATATAGAGTTCTCCCGGATTCCAGAACGTTCTGTGACGTCACTGTACTTTTCCCTGGAAAGTCCTACTGAACACGTATATCCTTGTTGCATGCACCGAATTAATGTTGACAGCTTGCTGCAGAATTTTCCGTGCGTTGTAAACAAGCTTGTTGACGCGTCGGTTTTCTTCCCTTGATGCATGCACCCGCGTAGACCACGACAGTTGTGTGATAGGGAGAGGGGTCAGACAGGGCTGCGCCATGTCTCCGCTCTTATCTATATAAATAAAGACAGCTTTCTGTCTGTCTCTCTGTCTGTTTGACCGGGCTTAACTTCTACAATTTTGCACCTTTTCACTCGAAACCTTCACTACTGTATCCGCCTCGGCATCGGACACCCAGTGGAGGGGTTCGCGTCCCCAGTTTTCACCGCTAACATGGTGATAAGGGCCAAAAACTCGCCCCACGGCATAGGAAATTTCCACTCCCTACTACAAATTAATTATAGCACAATGACGTTATACCTAAAAATAGCACCACGGACGCGTACGGAAGATTTGGAAATTTCCGGCGCCGGTATTCCCCAACGTCATTAATAATGGCCATAGCGTCGTTGTTTACTTTCGGAAAGAATTTAATAACGATCGCTTCGAACTAAATTAATCGTTTTACAGCAAAATTGTAACACAGGTAGGTTCAAACACAAACAGACTGCAAAGCAGTCACCGCCACAGGGCGACTGCGAAGCAGTCAGTCCACGGCAAAGGTCGCTAGACGCCAGAAGGCGTATACAAGACTGCGAAGCAGTCTCCCCCACAGGTCGCCAGACGCCACAAGGGCCTCCAAGACTGCGGACCAGTCGCCTCCAGAGGGCGAATGCGAAGCAGTCAGTCCACGGCAGAGGTCGCTAGACGCCAGAAGGCGTCCGCTGTACGTTGCCTGCTCTCCAGTTCGGGCCAGTAACAATCTGTTTCTTCTGGCACCAAATGGCAAGACAACTAATGTTGTTTATCTCGAAGCTCTACAGTTAAATTTAAAATAAAGTAACATTAAAAAATAACTATTGTGTAATTTCTTTAACCCGCCAACGCCGGGTTCACCCTCTTCGACTGCGAAGCAGTCAGTCCACGGGAGACTGCAAAGCAGTCTCCCCGACTGCGAAGCAGTCGTCGCCAGAGGGCGACTGCGAAGCAGTCAGTCCACGGCAGAGGTCGCAATACGCCAGAAGGCGTACACAAGACTGCGAAGCAGTCTCCCCCACAGGTCGCCTAAATTTCTTCCTTATTCGCTACACGGATTTAAACTTATACCTAAATTTGTTGCTTATTCGCTACAGGGATTGAAATTTATAACCCCGGGCAACGCCGGGTAAACCTTTCAGTCCACGGCAAAGGTCGCTAGACGCCAGAAGGCGTATACAAGACTGCGAAGCAGTCTCCGCTGTACGCCAGAAGGCGTACACAAGACTGCGAAGCAGTCTCCCCCACAGGCAATGTTCCCTCTAATTTTTTTCCGCCGTGCGCGCATTGGCCTGCCGCGTGAGCAGTAAAATTTTGTGATCTTTAAAGCCTACTAAATATATTGTACGTACAGTACGTGCAAGGTTGTACATCTGTTCAAGTTCTCTGCCCCTGGGCAGGCTCTAACTTCGAATGGCTAAATGCGACTCCAGAAGGTTAGGGAGGTGGTTTCTCGTTGCCCTTCCATCGGTGTTTTTACTGAGACACTATCTCCTGCGTTGATATCCTCCATCGTCCTTCTTTCAGACTCCTAATCTCGCGGGATTCGATTATACCGGCGAGGACTCGGTCGTCCACTGCGCTCTTTGTCCCTAGTGGGGTTACCCCGTGAAGGAGGCGTGGGCGTGGTAGGCATTTGCGGTAGCAAAGGCGTGTAGAAAGGATTGTTCCTCCATTTTCACCATAAGACTTACATTAAAAGCCTAGAAAATCGCATCATATAAAACGAAAAAGGCTAAGGTCAAGTTGAAGTAAGTAGCATTTATGTGAATGGGACAACATTGTAATAGAATTGTATATAATTATTACGGAATTAGGCCTACATATAACCTGTAGGCACATTTCAAATTCATGATTACATGAACAAATGTAAGCTTAATTGACAAGCACAACTTCTTCAAGTTGTGTGCCCATATGCCCGGTCAAACATCCGATGACGCCAATCAACATAGCAATTAAGTAAGATTAATCGATTCACAATACTACTTTCTACGATTGCATTACCAGCGTATACATATGGTTCAAGTTGCTTCCTAAGCAATTACTTCACGTCCGTACAAGGCTATAAAATCCATGTATACTATAGAGCAGGTTATAAAGAGGCCCAAAAAGTAAGCTTAGATTTTCTCGCGTCTGTCTTTGTGAGATTGCTAAAGAGCATAGCCTACACATGATCCAGGTCAATTTGTTTGACCAGAATAAATATCTTAATTCTAATTAGGGCCTACACAGTCCAGGCGGTCAAACTGAAGTCCATTACACATTTTGTCTTCTTTGCATTCATAAGGCTGAAGCCACGTTCACACTGCATGCCAGATGAATCGGCAAATATCTTGAAAATTCCTACCTTAAAGTTTTCGATTGCAATGTATTTAAAGTCACGATACTGCTTGCAAGCCTGCTTCTCGTATTCGTCGCCAGTTTTGTCAAGCAGTTTACAGTATTTCACTGCTAATCTAGCAATCTCGGTTTGCCCAAAATCATAACTTTGTGTGTCTGCCAACAGGCATAGCTCACTTTCCATTTGAGTATTTCATCTTCTGGAAATCTGCAGTCATATGTAGTGTGTAGCCTACAGGTCACATGGCTTTGTAGGGAGAGACAGAGATAGACTGCTACAGAGACAGAGTGAGAGAAACCAGAGAGAGCGAATGAGACAGCGAAAGAGAGACGAACAAGCTAGGTATTATTTCAAACACCCTCGGTCATGGGTCAGAGATGAGTGATCTGCCGTAGAAGGCATGCAGCTGTTGTAAGCTTCCGAATCATGCCTGGCTGCATATTGGTGTGTACAACTGAGTATGGCTTCTTCTGTGGGTCCACTACTCTGACACATCGGGTGACTTAGACAGACCCCACACATACTAATACACCTGTTGCCGTCTGTATCAATTAGGTCCTATCATGAAGCGTCCGTTCTATACAGTGCAGAGAGGCCGAGATCTACACGGGAAGACATTTCTTAACACAAGCCTTGTTTGGCCTTTTGAACATCGTAGGCTAAATATGTCATCAGCTGGAACAATGGGTAACATTTAGCATTGAAAATAAAAACTAGAAATTTGTGCGCTAGGAGCAAAATGTTGTGCGCGCTAGTTTGAAATGCCGTGCGCGCGCGCGCACGCGCGCAGCTTAGAGGGAACATTGCCCACAGGTCGCCTAAATTTCTTCCTTATTCGCTACACGGATTTAAACTTATACCTAAATTTGTTGCTTATTCGCTACAGCGAATGAAACTTATAACCCCGGGCAACGCCGGGTAAACCAGCTAGTTAATCATATATGACGAAGCTTTAACAAGAGAGGCGATTAGCAACGTAGAAAAAGGGGTGAAGGTTGGTGGTAAGATGATAAAGGCAATTAGATACGCGGACGATAAAGCAATTGTGTCCAACACAGAAGAGGGTCTACAGGTATTAATGGACAACCTGAATGAAGTAACTAAGAAATATGGTATGTTGATCAACGTAAAGAAGACCAAAGAAATGTGTATATCAAGAAAAAAAAGTCGATAGGATGATGATAAAGATTGATGGACAATTGGTGGAGCAGGTTAACCAGTTCAAATACCTGGGTAGTGTAATTTCAGAGGATGGATATTGCAAAACAGATATTCAGAGCAGAATAGCTCAAGGTAAGTGTGCTTTCATGGAAAAGAAAGGGATACTAACCGGAAATATGAATCTAGAACTGAAGATAAGGATGATAAAATGCTTGATCTGGACAGTTGCAACATATGCAGCTGAGTGCTGGACA
>CAUVYU010000192.1:0-52200 GCA_963556255.1 Allolobophora icterica | reverse complement strand
CAACCGGCCCGACGCCCAGGATCAGATACCCCAGCAGGAACGCAAAACTTACCCAGCGCATGGCCCCGAGATCGAGGATGCGGGGCCGCGTGGCCTTGCCAGCCAGCGTCACGAAGCGTTCGGAATAGCGCAGCAATCTGTTTTGCAAGATCAACAGAAACGTCACCAGGATCAACAGCAGCAAGCCCGCAGCGCCCACCAGACCATAATCCTTGGTCGCCTGCTCCAGACCCCGGGAATAGAGGAAAGTCGTGAAAAATTCGAGGCCGACGGGGGAGCCGATAACCAGCGGAATTGCCAGGGATTCGATGGTAATGACAAAATTCATCGTCGCGCTGAAGATCAGGGCCGGCAGCAGCAGCGGCAGATTGACCGACAGGAGAATGCGCCATGGGCTGGCCCCTGCGATCCGCGCGGCATCCTCCAGAGCCGGGTCCTGCAACCGCGCCGATGATATGCAATAGAGAAAGGTCAAGGGCACGAGGGATACGCCGGTAATCAGCGACAACCCCGTGAGGCTGTAGAGATCCCAGGGCCGGACGCCAATTATCGCCTCCACCCACAGGGTAACAAAGCCAGAGGGGCCATAGAGGGTAATCCAGCCAAAGGCCAGCACGACGCTTGAAATATACAGCGGCCAGAGCAGCACCATGGCAAAGAACTGGCGGCCCGGCACATTCGTCCGGGCCACAAGGATGGCCGCCGTCAAACCGATCACCTGCGCAATCACCGTGGAGGCTACGCCATAGACGAAAGTGTTCCAGAGGATCTGCCCCAGCCCCGCGCCCGTCGCCAGACGGACATAGCTCATCAACGTAAACTGGCTGCCCGCTTCGTACAGCGGACGATCCAGCACGGATTGGTAGAGAATGGGCAGCAGCGGGCCTGCCACCATCAGGATCGTGATCAGGGTGATCATGATCTGGAAAGCACGATCCCGGCTTAAAGCCCCAGAGAGCATATCCTGTGGGACTATCATGCTGTTGCCGTTCCATCATGGGGGGCGTTGGCATTATTTTGACGGGGTAAAGCGCTGACGCCACTGTTCCAGGAACCCATCCCGGCTGCGGGCATAGGCTTCGTCATCCGTGCTGAAGGCGATATTATCGGCACCCGCCTCCGCGACGATGGCGTCATAGCTATAGTTCAAGACATCCGCTTTGCTCACATCAGACCGGTAAGATGTAACGCCGGTCTTGCCCAGGGCAATCTGGCCCGGTCTGGAGAGGAGATAATCCAGCATGAGCTTGGCGGTGGCGGGGCTGGTGGCTGTCTTGGCAATGGCAACGCGCCGTGGCACCAACGGGGTGCCATCCGTGATGAAAGACCAGGCGATGATCGAACGCCGGGCTGGATCTTGCAGTTTCGGGAACAGGGCCGACGCATTGACGAACCATGCCAGGGCATATTCGCCGGTGGTGATTTTTTCGATGATTCCGCCCACGGCCCTTTCCGGGCGTGTGGCTGGCCCCAGTTCATCGAGAACCGCCCAGGCATCCTTGTTATGCTGCACCCAGCTCCAGTTCGCCGCCCGGCCAAACGGCACCGCCACGCTCTGCGTGGATAGCCGGTTCCGCAGTTCGGGGCGTTGGCGCAACAGCGCCGCCACGCCATGCAGCGAGGTCGGCGCCGTTTTTTCGTCGATCACCCGCTTGTTATAGACAAGAACGGCCGGGTCCACGGCAAGGGTATAAACGCCCGGATAAGGCATGCTCCAGCCAGGAAGATGCGGTGTTTCCGGGGATTGATAGGGCAGCGGACCCGCCTTGCGAACGAACTCGATCCAATTATCCGCGCCGCCGGAGACAATAAGGTCGGCTGCCCGCCCGCCAGAGGCGCTTTCGGCATAATAGCGCTCGAAGGTTTCCGCGCCCAGATCAATGATTTTCACATCCGTCCAGGGATAAAGCGCCTTGAAGCCGACCAGAACCTGCTGCCAGTTGGCCAGTTGCAGATTGGAATAAATAATGAGATCTTTTTCATCCCTGGATGCGGCGGCGAGCGCTGCCGTATCTGCCGCCGGAACCACCGCCGGCATCGCTGCCGGAACCGCCGCCGGCTCTGGGGCGGTTTGCGCCTGCGCCACGGTCGCGCCCATGATGGTTATCGCACAAGCCAAGCGTAAAAGCCGTCTCTTCATCGCATTGTTCCTCCGGGTTGGCGTGGCTGTCACTTTCCCTGAACGAAAATGGCGCGCCAGCGATCGAGAAAGGCGGTTCGCTGCGCGAGATAGGATGCGCTCAATTCCTCGCGCACCATGTTGGCTTCGCCGCCCGCGCCCGCAACCACAGACCCATAGCTCATGCCATGGTCGGGCATTTTCTGGAGATCGGGGCGATAGGGCACGCCGCCGCCCTGGGCAATCGCCCCCTGCCCCTCGCGCGATAGCAGATAATCGGCGAAAAGCTGTGCGGAATACGGCGATTTTGCCCGCGCCACCAACCCCATCCGGCGTGGGATGATCGGCGTGCCATCCTGGATATAACGCCAGCCCAGAACGCTGCCATAGGCCGGATTTTTGAGCTTGTTCGCCAGCGCCGCCCCTGAAACCAGCCAGCCAATCGCATATTCGCCAGTGGTCACTTTCTCGATCACCGGGCCTACGGTTCGCTCCGGGCGGGCGACGGGGCCTAATTGCGCCAGGATTTCCCACGCATCGGGATTTTTCTGCACCCAAGCCCAGTTGGCCGCCCTGCCGAACTGACCGGCAACCGATACCACCGCGATCCGGTTCTTCAGTTCGGGCCTTTCAGCAACGAGCCTGGCAATATCATGCACCGTGTTGGGCGCGGCGGTTTCTGGAATGATTTTCTTATTGTAGAGGATCACGGCTGGATCTGCCGAGAAGGTATAAAGGCCGGGCCTTGGCTTGCTCCAGCCAGGAAGGTTGGCATCCTCAGTGGAAGCGTAATCGGCAAGATACTGCCGGTCGATAAACTCGATCCAGTTATCCGCGCCGCCAGAGACGATCATATCCGCGCCGCGCCCGCCCGAAGCGGTTTCGGCATAGAATCGCTCAAAGACCTCAGAGCCAAGATCGACGATATTGACCGTGATCCAAGGGTAGCGCGCCTTGAATTGTTCGAGCGGCGGCTGCCATTGCGGCACGCCCAGATTGGTGAAAACAACCAGCGCCGCCTCCGTGCGTGAAGCCTCGACTACCGCCACAGGCGGTGATGCTTCCCCTACCGCCACAGGCGGTGATGCTTCCCCTGCCGCCACAGGCAGCGACTCTGCGTGAGACGCGCGGCCCAAATATCCAGGATTAACGGCGCAAACGCCAAGCGCCACGGCAAATAATTGCCGGATGATCCCCTTCATCAACGCCCCTCCCCGAGCTGTTTGGTCAGGGTTTACCCCCTACGCCAGATGTAATCATTTACATCACAATCTTCCTCGGTCAACATAAATTTCCATTTTTCAGCCATTTTTTGCGCTGATTATCCATTGATCATCCCTGTAATTTATTACATAAAGCATCATCTGCCACATCTCGGGGAGGGATAGATGAGGGGCGTCAAGACCGCCGCGCAGGCCAATGCCACGCGAGCCAACCACGTGGCGGATGCCACACGAATCAATCATGTGGCGCGGGCGATTGCGGAAAACCGGCGCGCGATCGGGTTTCATATGATTTTCCCATCACCAGAGATTATCGATATTCTGGGAAGGGAGGGGTTTGAGTTCGTGTATCTCGATACGGAACATGGTTCCTTCGACCTTCACGATATCAATGCCGCCTGCCGCGCGGCAGAGCTTTGCGGCATTACGGTGCTGGCGCGCGTTCCCCATCATGACCCTACCGTGATTGCGCGCTATCTGGATCATGGCGTACAGGGGATCATCATCCCCCATGTTTCCAGCGCGCAACAGGCGCGCCAGGCCGTCGAGGCCTGTTTTTATCTTCCCAAGGGCAGGCGGCCTTATGCGCGCGCGCGGATCAATGGCTACCGGACCGATATTGCCGATTTCCCGGCCCATTTTGCCGCCGAGAACGATAATATCACCCTGACGGTACAGTTGGAGGATGTCGGGGCCATCGCCAATCTGGATGAAATTCTCGATGTCGGGGGCATTGATTATTTCACCATCGGCAAACAGGATCTCGCCCTCAGCATGGGCATTTTGCGGCACGCCAACGACACGCCAGAGGAAGTAAGCCGCATGATCGAGCGGGTTGAGCGCGCCCTGGCGCAACGCGGGCTTCTCTCCAGGGATGATGTCATGATCCTTGGCAGGGTGTGTGATTTTCTCGTATCCGGCGCGCGCGCCATGGTGAATAAGGCTGGCACGCCATGACCCTGGATGATCCCATCGCGATCCTGGATCGGGTGGTCAGCGGCAATGTCAGCGACGCCATGGAGCAGCTTGGCCTGCCACGACGGTTGCTGCTGGGGTTTCACGCTCTCGGTCTCCAATCCGGCCCGGTCGCAGGCCCCGCCTTTACCATCGAGCAACGCTGGAAAGCCCCCCAAGACTCGCGCGACGCCCAGCGGGTGCGGCATGGCGAGGCCACCCGTGGTCTGGCGAAAAGCGGCGATATCATCGTTATTGCAACCGGCGGCATCAGATCGGTTGCGACCTGGGGTGAAAACCACGCAAAACGCTGCAAACAGCGTGGCATTCGCGCCATGATCACGGATGGCGCGACCAGGGATGCCGCACAGGTCGCAGCGCAAGGCTTCCCGTCATTCTGCCGTGGGTTCTCCCCCGTCAAAAGCCGCTGGGATTTGCAGACGGTCGCCATGGGCGAGCGGATTTATATTGATGATACCCCGATTGATCCGGGCGATATTATGGTTGCCGATGAGACGGGTATTCTTATTATCGCCGCCGAACAAGCGCTGGCCGTCGCGACCCTTGCCCGCATTATTCGCCAGGGGGAAGAACAACAGCAGGGCCATTTTCCATGATTCCAGGCAAGGGCGACAAGAACATAACCACGCAAGACCGCCCCAGAAAACGCAAAACCAGCGCTGGCAAAAAACCAACATTGGCGAGCATCAGCCGCGCCGCCGGGGTGAGCACGGCCACCGTATCCCGCTGTATCAATTTCCCGGAACAGGTCGCCCCAGAAACCCGCGTGATCATCCAGCGCGAAATCGAGCTGGCCGGCTATTTGCACGGGACGGCTGCAACCAGCGCGGCGCGCCGGTCTTTCACCATCGGGGCGATTGTCCCCAGCATTACCAATCTGCTATCGGTCAATGTCTTGAACGGGTTTCAGAATATTCTTCAAAAAGAAGGCTATGAGCTGCTGCTGGCCAGTTTTGAAAATGACCCAACCAGCGTGAGCCGCAAGGTCGAAAATCTCATCCGGCGCAAGGTCGATGCCATCTTTATCATCAGCGCCCAGCATGATGAGGCGCTGTACGCCAAACTCTGGCAGCGGCGGATACCATTCGTGACAAGCTGGCCGCCAGATAACAGCGCCATGGCGGTACCCCACATCGCCTATGACCACCGGGAAGCGGCCCTGAAGCCGGTTCGCTATCTGCTTGATCTTGGCCACCGGGAATTTGCCCTCATCACCGGCGCGTTGAGCGGCAACCGCAGGCTGCGCGAACGCCTTGACGGGGTGACGCGATTGTTACAGGAACGCGGCGTTGCCATACCGCCAGAACGCATCATCGATGTGGGAAGCTATGATCTTGGCAGCGCCCGGCGAGCGTTTCAGCATCTTGCCGCGCAAGGGGCGTTGCCCACCGCCATCATCGCCAGCAACGATATTATCGCCGGCGGCGTGATCCTGGATTGCCATGCCCGCGGGATCAGTGTGCCCGCCGCCCTGTCGGTCACAGGCTTTGGCGATATCGAACTGGCGGCGCAGTTCAGCCCCTCGATCACCACGGTCAGAACGCCGCGAACGGCTTTGGGGGCGCTCGCGGCGGAGTATCTCATCAGACGGTTACGCGGCGAGGACAGCCTCAATTCCGTCGCGCTGGAGGTTGAACTCATCGTCCGCCAGTCAACCGCCCTCCCCCAGTCCTTGATCTAATTCGCCCGCCTAGCGTGGCCCGGCACCCGCCTAGCGCGGCTCAGCGCCCGCCTAGCGTGGCCCAGCGAATGTCGCGCCGACCCGCAGACGGTCCCATTCCCCTGTTTGTGCAAAATAATCTGAATCCGGGCGCAGATGCGCGCGGATCACTTCTTCATTGAGGTCGATGCCAAGGCCGGGCCTATCCGGCACGGTGACATAGCCATCGACCATATAATCTTTTTCTATTCCACACACGAGGTCGGTGAAGAAAGGCAGATCGAGACCATGATGCTCGACCGCAACCAGGCTCGCAATCGCCGCGCCAAGATGCACATTCGCCATGAAGCCAATCGGCGAGCAGCAGGCATGGAGCGCCGTTGGAATGCCGAAACGCTCGGCATGATCCGCGATGCGCTTGGTTTCCATCAGCCCGCCGGAGGAGAGCATGTCTGGATGGATGATATCAAAGGCGCGAGTCTCGATGGCCTCCCGGAACCCTTCCCATAGATAGAGATCCTCGCCAGCGGCAACCGGCGTCAACAGGGCATCGGCAATTTTTTTGTGGCCCGCAATATCACGCCAGGGCATGACATCCTCGATCCAGGCCAGATTATACGGCTCAAGGGCCTGGCCAAGGCGGATCGCCTCATCCGCCGTGACGAACCCCTCGCCGAAATGATCAATGCACAGCGATACCGCATCCCCCATCGCCGCGCGCACCGCCGCGCAAATCTCGGCAGCCAGCTGGATGCCGCGCGCGCTGATCCGCGCCCCCGGTCCGCGACCGGGAACATACCATTGATTATATTGATAATATTCATGCCGGGTGGCGCTGCCAACCAGCGCGCCCGGCGTTTCTTCAAAAAACTGCGCCGACAGGTCGAATTTGATAAAGCTGAGGCCCAGCGCCCGGCGCTGGCGCACCACCTCGACATAGCCCTCGGGCGTCAGGTTGCGCGGCGTTGGCGTATCGCCGTAAAGCCGGACCTTATCCCGGTATTTGCCGCCCAAAAGCTGGTAACAGGGAACGCCATAGACCTTGCCGACCAAATCCATCAGGGCGATCTCGATACCGCAGACGCCGCCCGCCTCCCGGCTGTCGCCGCCATAATGTTTGATCGATTTAAAGAGGTAATCGACATTGCAGGGATTCTGCCCCAACAGCAAATGCTTGAGACGCAGCGCCGTATCGGGATGGGCGGCATCCCGAACCTCGCCAAGCCCATAAACGCCCTGGTTTGTGTCGATTTTCAGCATCGGATAAGAACCGTGGCCAAGGATCGTTGCGACCCGGACATCCGTAATCTTGAGTTTTGATGGTTGAGAGGCAATGCGGATAGCGTTCTCGACGCTCTCGGCTAATCCCGGCAGCCCCGTTGCAATGGTCAAAACAGTTCCCCCCGATGATGATGGCTGTGGCAGTTATGCTGCCTTGATTACCGGCAAACCGGTCATGCGCCATGCTGTGACGAAGCCCGCTTTAAGTCAAGCGTCTGGTGTGGTTTTGCGAGGTTTTTGCCCAGAATGTCGCGCCTGCCCCCTACAGACGGATAATTCCTGTTGACTAAAATCATCGGGCCGCCTTATCGTGGCGTTCTATAAGAATGGTGCCTTGAAAAAGACTTGGCATCCTTAAAAAACCAACTAAATCCGATAGAATCGGAACCGCCCGAATAAAAATAATTGTTCCGTTCGACACCCTGGGGAGGGATCTTGTCATATGGTAAGAAGCGTTGTTTTCGTCAGCGCAATGCTGATGGCTGCCATTTTTTTCACGCCGGCAATCCTGCTGACGCCTTCGGTATCATTCTCGCAAACATCGAAGGATATCGCCCCCAAAGGGCCATTACCCACTATTCCGCGCAATCAGACGCTGGTATTGGCCTGGCCGGTCAATAGCGGCGTTTCCCTTGGGACGACAAACCCTTGGGCCTTGCCTGCCTATACCCACCAAGAGGGCAATGCCCTGCTGTGGGAACCCTTGATGTATTTTGGCATTTATAAGGGGGAATATATCCCCTGGCTGGCCGACAGCATTGAGTATAAGGGAACGGATTTCACCGCGCTGGAAATCAAGCTGAACAAGGATGCGAAATGGAGCGATGGCACGCCGGTCACGTCCAAGGATGTCATCCATACGTTTGAATGGCAGATGAAAAGCAAGCGACTGCCCTATCATGATTATTTTGATCGGCTGGTCAGCAGCGTCACCGCAAAGGATGATCTGACCATTGAGATGGTTTTCAAGATACCCGCGCCACGGTTCAAGTTTGAAGTGCTGGCCCAGAAATTCGATACCGGTCTGACAATCGTGCCCGCCGCATGGGGCAAGGCTCAGCCCGACCCGCTGGCAGCGCCGGGCCGTGACGAGATCCCGCATTCGGGGCCGTATAGCATCGTCGCCTGGAATGCCAACCAAAAGATCCTCGATCTGCGCCCCGACTGGTGGGCCGTGAAGGCTGGGCGCATGGCACAACCGGCGGTGAAGCGGGTTGTGGTTGTCAACATCCTCAACCAGCCGCTCGACACGGTTGCCCAACGGCTGGTCAATAATGAATTTGACAGTTCGATTGACCTGCGGGCACAAATCATTGAAACCGTCCTGGAGCAGAATAAGGATATCCAGTCCTGGACGGGCAATAAATCGCCCTATGGCTATCTTGACTGGTGGCCGAACGCGCTCTGGATGAATACTTTGCTGGCACCCTATGATGATGTGCGCGTGCGCAGGGCGGTCAGCCTCGCCATTGATCGGGAACGTATCAACGAGGTGCTGTATGATGGCGCAAAGATCACCACCATCTATCCATTCCCGCTCTATCCAGAACTCCAGAAATTCGCGGATTCGCCTGCGGTAAAGGCCGAGGAGGCGAAATACCAGCCAGGCAAATTCGACCTCAATGAAAGCGCCCGGCTCATGACCGAGGCGGGCTTCACCAAAAACCGTGACGGGCATTGGGCAAAGGATGGCAAGGTTCCCGGCGCGACCATCCAGGGGTTCGATGGCATTCATGGTGATATCGCACCGGTGCTGGAGGAAATGCTGCGGCAGGCGGGCTTTGATGCCCATGTCAATTTTGGCACCGACGCTCTCCAGAACATGGTCGATGGCAAGGCTGGATTCTATATGTTCGGCCATGGCGCGAGTCTTTACGACCCGTTCGAGGCTCTGAACCTGTTCTATGGCAAATACAGCGCTGCCATTGGCGGCGCGGCTGGCAGCAACCGTTTCTCGCGCTACAAGAATGCGGAATTTGACAAGATCATCGATGAGATCTCGCCGCTTGAATCGAGTGATCCCAAATTCCAGGCGGGTGCGGCCAAGGCGCTTGGCATCTATTGGCGCGATGTGATCAATGTGCCGGTTATCCAGTGGCTGCACCGGATACCCTATAATACGCACTATTGGAAGAACTGGCCGAGCGAATCAAACATCGGTATGGGGACCAATGGCGCATTCTGGAACCACATCGGCATGCTGGTGATGACTTCACTGACCCCCAGCGGCGCGAAATAATCCCCCAGCCAGAAAGGAAGGCGAGCGATACAGGGACGTCAGGAGTTTTTCCGTGAATCTCAAAAATGCAATCCGCCGCCTTCTCTTTCTTCCCCTGATCATCTGGGCGGCATCCACCATTGTTTTCTTTGTTCCACGCTTGTCGGACCGCAACGCACTGCGCGAGCGGTTCGGCGAACTGGCGCGCACCGGTGGTTTTTCGCCTGCCGATCTGGAAAAAATCATCGCCTCGATCCAGCAACAATTTGGCCTCGACCGACCAATGATCGAGCAATATTGGCATTACCTTGGCAATATCGTGCGGATGGATTTCGGCTACTCCCTGTATGGCTATCCCTCGACCGTATCTGATCTTATCGCGCAATCCCTCCCCTGGACGATCGGCTTGCTGATCGTTACCACTATTCTCAGCTTCGTCATCGGCAATCTCCTCGGCGCTGTTTCCGCCTGGCCCTGGGCGCCGCGATGGCTGCGTGGCATTGCAACGCCCTTCATCCTGCTGACGGGCGTGCCGCCGGTCATCATGGGGGTCTTGCTGCTCTTTTTTGTTGGTTTCCGCCTTAAATGGCTGCCGCTGGGCGGCGCTTATTCGGTGGGCATTGTGCCCAGCTTCACCTGGTCTTTTCTGCTCGATATGCTCACCCACCAGCTATTGCCGGCCCTTGCCCTCATTCTTGGTTCCGTTGGCGGCTGGGTGCTGTCGATGCGCGGCATGGGCATTACCATTCAGGGGGAAGATTATGTTAATTTCGCCGAACATAAGGGGCTTACGGCTGGCCGCATTTTCCGCGACTATTACATACGCAACGCGCTCCTGCCACAAATCACGGGCTTTGCCCTCGCGCTTGGCACTGTTGTTACTTCGGCGATTATCGTCGAAGGTCTGTTTGGCTTGCCCGGCATTGGCGGCTCGCTCAATCTTGCCATCCGTTCCAATGATTTTCCCATGATCTATGGGATTGTGGTGTTCATCACCATCGCCGTCGCCGTGCTGATGACCGCCGTTGAGTTTCTGTATCCGCTGCTCGATCCCCGGGTTCAGCATGGTTAGGCGCGCGGCAATGGCTGTTTTCGCGCTGCCCGCGCCGGAAGACAGGATGATCGCGCGGCCCGGAAAAGGCATGGCGCTGTTGCGCTATTTGCGCCGGAACAAGGGGCTGGCGGTCGGGCTGATCATCCTGCTCGCGCTTGTGGCCTTTACGGTCATTGGCCTTTTGATCATCAACCCCAAGCATGCCTATCCGCTTTCCGTGGCGCTTAAAAAGCCGCCAAGCTGGAAATACCCCTTCGGCACCGATTTTTTTGGCCGGGATCTATTCGCCGCGATGGTGGTGGGCACCTGGCAAACGGCCTTTATCGGCGTGCTGGCCGGCGGCTTGGGCACGCTGATCGGCGTCGTTTTCGGCTTTGTTGCCGCCTATTTCGGCGGCTGGATCGACGCCACCGTCCGCACCATCTGCCAGATTCTGACGCCGATCCCAGCGCTGTTGATTCAGGTCGTGATTGCAGGTTCGCTCGACAAGCGGGATGTCACGATTCTGGTCATGGCGCTGATTGTGGTGCTGCTCGCCTGGATGGGGCCGACGCTGGTGATCCGGGCGCAGGTTCTGACGATGAAGGAAAGGCCGTTCGTCGCGGTGGCCAAGCTCTCCGGCGTGAGCGATTTTGGCATTATTTTCAAGGAAATCCTGCCCTGCCTGCTGCCCTTTATTGCTGCGGCCTTTGTCGCGCAGGTGTTTGTCGCGGTGTTTGCCTCCTTCTATCTTGCCGTGCTTGGCCTTGGGCCGCTGCGGGAGCCGCTGCTCGGCAATATCATCTGGTCGGCGCAGTCGCAGGGGGGGCGTTCTTTAACGGCTGGTGGTGGTGGCCGATTGCGCCATCTGTCGCCATGATCCTGATCCTTGGCTCCCTCGCGCTGATCAATATGGGGCTGGATGAACTGGCCAACCCCCGCATTCGCAGATCGGAGTAGTGGCGATGAACAGGGTAATGCACCAGCCAATACCGCAGCGCCCCGCGATACCCCCGCATGAGGATGCGGCGGTCGCAGACCAGATCCTGTGTGTTCGCAACCTCGAAGTCACCTATTATACCGACGCCGGTCGGGCAAAGGCGCTCGACCAGGTCAGCCTGCGGCTTAAGGCTGGCGAAAAGCTGGGCATGGTCGGCGAATCCGGTTCGGGCAAAAGCACGATGGCGCTCGCCATGATGCGCATGATCAAACCCCCAGGCCGCATCGAGGGAGGCGAGGTGATCGTCGGCGGCACCGATCTGATGACACTGGACAAGGAAGGCATGCGCCGCACGCGGCTGAGCAAAATTGCCTATATTCCCCAAGGCGCGATGAATTCGCTCAACCCCGTCATGCGGATCGGCGGCCAGATGATGGATGCCGTGAAATCGCACCTGCCGGGGGAGCCGCGCTCGGCGGTTGAGGCGCGATGCCGGCGCGCGCTCGGGTCCGTTGGCCTCGCCCCAAACGTTTTCCGCATGTATCCCCACGAGCTTTCTGGCGGCATGAAGCAGCGCGTCTGCATTGCGATTGGCATTCTGCTCGATCCAGAGGTAATCATCGCCGACGAACCCACCAGCGCGCTCGATGTCGTCACCCAGCGGCAGGTGATGGAGACGATTGACACGGTCCAGAAGGCCATCAATGCGGCGGTCATCCTGATTGGTCATGATATGGGGCTGATGGCGCAATTCGTCGATAAGGTGGCGGTGATGTATGCGGGCCGCATTGTTGAAATGAGCACGGTGCGGGAAATGTTCACCGATCCGAAGCACCCTTATTCGCGCGCCCTGATCAGCAGCCTGCCGAGCCTCCGTAACAAGGGGGTTTTTCAGGGCATTCCCGGCATTGCGCCATCGCTGCTGCGCTTGCCGAAGGGTTGCGCCTTCCACCCGCGCTGTACCAGCGTGATGGAGGCTTGCGCCCCCAGCGCCATGAGTGCTTGCGCCAATACGCGCCCGGAGGCGCGCATCCTGCGGGGCGGACGCAGCGTGAGCTGCCACCGCTACCCAGGGGAGGTCTGACATGGCCGATCTTTTGCGGCTGGAGAATGTATCCAAATCCTATTCGCGCGGTCTGCTCAGCGCGCGGGCGACGACCGCGCTACACCCCATCTCCCTGACGCTGCGGGAGGATGAACCCTCCATTCTGGCGGTTGCCGGCGAGAGCGGCAGCGGCAAGACGACGCTTGCCATGCTGCTGCTTGGCTTCATCGCGCCATCACAGGGCAGGATCATCTATCGCGGGCGGGATATCGCGACGCTGCGCGGCCAGGATCGTATCGCCTATCGCCGCGAGGTTCAGGCGGTGTTCCAGGATCCTTTCGCCGTCTTCAACCCCTTTTATACCGTCGATCATCTGCTGACCGTTCCCATCAAGCAATTCAAACTGGCAAAATCAAAGGCCGACGCCCGCGACAAGATCGACGCGGCCTTGAACGCCATCGGTCTGCGGCCGGAGGATATATTGGGGCGTTTTCCGCATCAGCTTTCGGGCGGGCAGCGCCAGCGGATCAATGTCGCGCGCGCCCTGCTCCTCAAGCCCCGCCTGCTGATCGCCGACGAGCCGGTCTCGATGGTCGATGCCTCCCTCAGGGCGACCATCCTTGAAACGCTGCGCAATCTCCAGCGCGACCACGGCGTTTCGATCATTTACATCACGCATGATCTGACCACCGCCTATCATATCGCCAAATCACTGCTTGTTTTCTATCGTGGAACCATTATGGAGGCCGGCTGCGTCGATACGGTGATCAAGAACCCACAGCATCCCTACACGCGCCTGCTGGTCGACTCGATCCCCTGGCCCACTCTAGACCAGCGCTGGGGCACCCAGCCGGTCAAGGCGCCGGAAACCGAAGACCACGGCAATGGCTGCCGCTTTCGCGCGCGCTGCCCGGTTGCGATGGCAATCTGCCAGACCGGACCGCCGCTGTTTCACATCAGCGCGCATCATACCGCATCCTGCTTTCTCCATCGCGCACAGCCAGAGGTCTCGGGCGAGCGTCTCTCTAGCTTGCTGCCCGTTTGAAGAATTTGAAGAAACGGTAACCCCACTCAACCCTCAAGGAGCTTATCGCACCATGCTCGAAATAGCCGAATTTATCAACCCAACGCCCTCGCCGATCTGGAAGCTTTCCAAACAGGCGGGCGTCGATCTGGCGGTCGGCGGCTTGCCGCCTGAGGGGGATCTGAGGGCGGGCGAGGCCCCTTGGGATTATGCCCCGCTGGAACGGATGAAGGCGCAGTACGAGGCCGGCGGCTTCAAACTCGCGGTGATCGAGGCGCGACCGCCGCTCAACAAGGCAAAGCGCGGCCTTCCGGGCCGTGATGCGGAAATCGCCACGGTCTGCACGCTGCTGGAAAATATGGGGAAGCTGGGCGTCCCGGTCTGGTGCTATGAATGGATGGCTGACTTTAACTGGGTTCGCACCAATCTGAGCACGCCCTCGCGCGGCGGTTCGGTGGTCACCAGCTTTGATTATGCCGCCCTCTCGACAGCGCCGAGCGAACTGGGGCCGCCCCTCAGCGAGGAGGAACTTTGGGTCAATCTCAATTATTTTCTGGCGAAGGTGCTGCCCGTCGCCGAAAAGCATAATGTCAAACTGGCAATGCATCCCGATGATCCGCCGCTGTCGCCGATCCGGGGCGTCGGACGGATCATGCGCAGCGTGGAGAATTTCCAGCGCCTGATCGAACTTGATCCCAGCCCGATGAACGGCATCACGCTGTGCCAGGGTAATTTCACGCTGATGACCGAGGATCTGCCAGACGTCATCCGTCATTTCGGCAAAAAGATCTTTTTCGTCCATTTCCGGGATGTCATGGGAACGCCGGCACGCTTTGAGGAAACCTGGCATGACGCGGGCAAAACCGACATGCTGGCCTGCATGCGCGCCTATCGTGACATTGGGTTCGACGGCGTTCTGCGCCCCGATCACGTCCCAACGGTAGAGGGCGACAGCAATGAAAACGCTGGCTATTCAGCCTTTGGCCGCCTGTATGCAATCGGTTATATTCGCGGCTTGCGTCAAGCCGTTTATCATTCGTAAAGGCCGCTGATCATGAAAATCGCTGTTACCGGCGCCGCTGGCCGGATCGGTCGCGTTGTCGTTGCCGAAATGCTGCGCCAGGGCCATGCGGTGGTGGGCATCGACCGCGTCGAGCCGGTCGCACCGGTTGGGGCGGATGCACCGGGCGGGGCGAATAAGCTCCGCTTCCTCCAGGCCGATATTGGGGATTACGATGCTTTGGTCGATGCCTTTCGCGGCTGCAACGCCCTGATTCATCTGGCGGCAATCCCCTCGCCCGGGCGTGACCCGGATCATATCATCCATAATAACAATGTCACGGGCAGCTATAATGCGCTGCGCGCCGCGGTCGAAACCGGCATTACAAAAATCGTGCAGGCGTCGAGCGTCAACGCCATCGGGCTTTCCTTCAGCCGGGATACGCATTTCGACTATTTCCCCCTCGATGAAATGCACCCGAATTATAGCGAGGAGCCTTACAGCCTCTCCAAATGGATCTGCGAACAGCAGGCCGATTGTTTTGCCCGCCGCTACAGCCGTATCCAGATTGCCAGCCTGCGTTTCCATGCGGTCCTGGATGACCGGTCAGAGGCCACGAGCAGTTACGGCGCGATCACCAAAAAAGCGTCCAAGCATCTCTGGGCCTATACTTCTTGCGCCGCCGCCGCCAGCGCCTGCCTGCTGGGGCTGACAGCGCGCTTCACAGGCCATGAAATCTTCTACATCATCGCGCCACAGACCGTGCTGGAAGCGCCAAGCCTCGAACTGGCCGCGCGCTTCTTCCCCCATGTCCCCATCCGGGCGATCTTGGCGGCAACCGGAGTTTCTTTTCCTCGGCAAAGGCGGAGCGGATGCTTGGCTGGCGTCACGATCTGCAATAACCAGTTGAAATAACCAGTTGAAATAATTGGCCTCCATCAGCCCGCCGCTACCCGCATTCTTCAGGGAGGAACGCATGAAGATCACAAATGTCACGGTCATTGTCTGTTCGCCGGGACGGAATTTTGTCACGGTCAAGATCGTCACTGACGAGGGCCTTTATGGCATTGGCGACGCCACCGTGAATGGCCGCGAGCTGGCCGTTGTCAGCTATCTTGAGGATCATGTCGCGCCGCTGCTGATTGGCCGTGACGCCTCGCAGATCGAGGATATCTGGCAATATCTCTATCGCGGGGCCTATTGGCGGCGCGGACCGATCACGATGGCCGCAATCTCCGCCGTTGATATGGCGCTGTGGGACATTAAGGGCAAAGCGGCCAATATGCCGCTCTATCAGCTCCTCGGGGGGGCTTCGCGGCAAAAGGTGATGGTCTATACCCATGCCCAGGGCATGACCATCGAGGAAACCATCGACGCGGTTGGTAAAAAGCGGGATGAGGGCTATGTCGCCATCCGCGCCCAGGTCGGCATTCCGGATCTTCCCGCCATCTATGGCACCGGCACGGGGCAGGAGCCGCCCAAAGATGCGCATGGCGGGGCGCTGCCGCATGAGGAATTATGGTCCAGCGCCAAATATATGGTCCATATCCCAAAACTCTTCGCCCGCCTGCGCGATATTTATGGCGAGGGCCTGCATCTGTTGCACGACACCCATCACCGGCTGACCCCGATCGAGGCGGCGCGTCTGGGCAAGGATCTGGAGCCTTTCCGCCTGTTCTGGCTGGAGGACCCGGTTCCGGCTGAATTGCAGGAAGGCTACCGTCTTATCCGCCAGCACACAACAACGCCGATTGCCCTGGGCGAGGTTTTCAACACCATCTGGGATGCGCGGCTGCTGATCGAGGAACAGTTGATCGATTATATCCGCGCAACCACGGTGCATGCCGGCGGCGTGACCGGTCTGCGGCGGATCTTCGATTTTGCCTCGATCTATCATGTGCGAACCGGCTGTCACGGTCCGATGGATGTTTCGCCGGTTGCCATGGGGGCCAATGTTCATCTCAACCTGTGGGTTCCCAATTTCGGCATTCAGGAATTTTCTGGCTATACGCCGCTGATGCACGAAGTCTTTCCGCATGCCTGGCGGCAGACTGGCGGCTATCTGCATCCGGGTGAAGCGCCGGGGCATGGCGTCGAAATCAATGAGGCGCTCGCCGCCAAATACCCCTATGAGCGCGCCTATCTGCCGGTCAACCGGCTGGAGGATGGCACGCTCTGGCATTGGTAAACGGCTCTGGGGTAATGCCGCTGGGGTAAGCGGCTGGCGACACTGATTTTTGGGAGGCAAGAATGATCGAGACCACGGATATCATCCGTCCAGACCGCGCCTTGGTGACGGCGCTCGAAGTGCTTGGCTGCGCCACCGCTTGCAGTACGCTACATCATATGGGCGTCCGGGATAGTTTCATCCAGGGGCCGGTCGCCTGGACGAAAGGCCGGGTGATTGCCGGGCCTGCCTTGACCTTGCAATTCATGCCCAAGCGTGAGGATCTTTACGGCGACGGCGAATATGACGATCCAGAAAAGCAACTCCACCGCCATGCGCTCTACCACACCCAGCCCGGTGATATGATCGTGGTCGATGCGCGCGGCGATATGCGCAGCGGTATCTTCGGCGAGATGATGCTGACCTATTTCAAGGGACGCGGCGGCGCGGGCGTGGTGATCGACGGCTGTATCCGTGATTATCCGCATGCCAAAACGCTCGATCTCGGCTTTTGGCTGCGCGGCGTCACGCCAAATTTCCACACCCAGACCAGCTTGATGCCCTTTGCCGTGAATACGCCGATTGCCTGCGGCGGCGTTACGGTGATGCCGGGCGATATTATTGTCGCCGATGATGATGGCGCTTGCGTTGTCCCGGCGGCGCTGGCCGCACAGGTGCTTGACCATGCCGGCACCCATCATGATTGGGAGGATTTCTCGCGCGAGATGCTGTTAAAGGGCGGCTCCCTGCAACGCTACTACCCGCTTTCCGATGAAGCCCGCCCTGAATATGAGGAATGGCGAAAGACCCATCCGCTGAAACTTGGCTGATAAAATTCGGCTGATGAAACGCGGCTGGGACCGCGCGCCCTTTCATTTATGCTGCCGCTTTGGCACGCTGCCGCTTTGGCACGCTGCCGCTTTGGCACGCTGCCGCTTTGGCACGCCGCCGCTTGGTTTGGATATTGAGACCATGAAAATCACCGCCATTCGCCCCTATCCCGTCTGGGTGGGCACGCGCAACCAGTTGATCGTGAAAATCGAGACGGATGAAGCGGTTTCTGGATGGGGCGAAAGCGGTCTTTCGGGCCGCGAAAAGGCCGTCATGGGCGCGATCGCCCATTATGGCGAGTTCCTGATTGGCCGCGATCCCCGGCGGATCGGCGCGCTGTGGCAGGAAATGTACCGGAGCCAGTATTTTGAAGGCGGGCGCGTCTTGCAGGCCGCCATTTCCGCGCTCGATATTGCGCTGTATGATATCCTCGGCAAGGCGCTCGGCGTACCGGTCTATCAATTGCTTGGCGGCAAGCACCGTGACCGGATCCCAACCTTTGCCACGACGTCAGCGCCGCCTGGCCCTGAAATGATCGAGCAGGCGCGGGAATTAATCGCCGCTGGCTGGAACGCGCTGCGCCTTTTGCCCTCGGGCCATCATGATCAGGCCATCTATGAGCCGCGAGAGCATCTTGCGGCATCTGCGACATGGTGCGTCAAGGCGCGGGAGGCGTTAGGCGGAGAGGTGGTTCTCGGCATCGATTACCACCATCGCCTGTCTGTCGCTGAGGCCGCGAGCTTCTGCCAGAAAATGCCCTCCGGCACGCTGGATTTCATCGAGGAGCCGATCCGCGACGAAACCCCCGAAGCCTATGAGGCGCTGCGCCGGATGGTCGATATCCCCTTTGCCATCGGCGAGGAATTTGCCTCCAAATGGCAGTTCCTGCCTTATATCGAGCGCGATATCCATCAGTTCAACCGGCTCGATCTCTGCAATGTCGGCGGCTTCACGGAGGCGATGAAGGTCGCAGGCTGGAGCGAGGCCCATTATGTCGATATGATGCCGCATAATCCGCTCGGCCCCATCTGCACGGCGGCCACGGTGCATTTCGCCGCCGCCGTGCCCAATTTCGCCTGGCTTGAGACCCGCAGCACAACCGCGGAGCAGCTTGGCTTTGACAATAGCGATTTCTTTCCCGTGCAGCCAAGGCTGGAGAAGGCCCATTATCCCGTTCTGGAGACACCGGGCCTTGGCGTCGAAGTCAATGAGGCGCTGATCGAGCAGCAGAGCTTCCGTTTCTGGGAAGCGCCGCATCTGAAACGCCGGGATGGCTCCACGACCAACTGGTAGGCCGCGACTGGAGAAAATTTGCCTCAAACCAGCTCCGGCACCAGGAATTTTTCATTCTCGACGATCAGCTTGCCATCGAGATAGAGGCTGGTGTTGCGGCAACAAATGTCGCAATGGGCTTCGGAGAAATTATTGCCGCCCAGCCCACAATAGGCAGATGGCGTATCGAAAATATTGCGACCGAGCGCCACCAGGATGGTGCCATATTTAGATTCCGAATCCATGCCAATCGCCCCCCAATCGGCGCGTTCATCGGTGCCCCAGCCGGCATGGGAGAAGCGATAGGCCCCATCATCGCCGGTCTGATCCAGATAGGCTTGCAGCAGATAGGCGTCAGAGCCGCCGCTGATCTTGGTGATGCGCCCTTTTTCCAGCGTCAGTTCAACCCGCGTCTGGGCGTAGCGCCACAGCCCCAGCAGCACGTCTCCCGGCTCCACCACATAGGTGCCTTCGGCGCTATCCTCCAGCGGCGCGCAAGTCACAAGACCCGATGGCCAATGGTCCCAGCGGCCAGGCTCGTCGGCGATGCCGCATTGATACGCGCCTTTGCGGCCATCCTTGCGCATGACATAATCAGAGCCAGCCGCCGAGACGATCTGTATCTCCTTTGCCTCCTCAAGGATCTGCGCGCCAATCCGGCCCCGCCGCCGGATCGTCTCGTTCGGCAGCATGCGTTTCAGCGCCGCAAACGGTTCCTGCACCATCAGCACGCGCACGCCAGCCTTCAAGGCCTGATTGCTGGTGTCGGTGTACATCCAGGAACCAATGCCGCGCGGCAGCATGCTCATGCCAAGGACCATATCGGCGTTCAACCAGGCGGCGCGCACCAGCCTGTCATCAAAACCCTGATCGCCTTGGGAATACAGGACATAGCTGTTCGCGCCGAGCGTGCGGGCCGCGGCAAAGGCCGCTGGCACATATTCGGGATGAATGAAGCGCGGATCGGTGAAGATCAGGATATTCTCGCCTTCCCGCACCTTGCACAGCGCAAGCTCCTGGCGAAAGGCGGCGGTCAAATCAGCGCTGGCGAAGTGAGGGTCCATGAGACAATCCTTTGACTGGCATGAGCGTGGGGCGTTGTTAATGATCCTGGAAAACGAACGCGGCGATCTCCTCGGCGCGCCAGCAGCGCACGAGCCTTGCAGGGGATACCGCCCGCAGCACCTGCGGCTCGCCACAGCGCGGCGCATGATAGGGGCAACGGCTGGCAAGACGGCAACCGTCCCGCGCCACCTCGGCCACGACCTCGCCTGCGAGCCGGTCGCGGGGCGTTTTGACCCCCGTCCCGTCTGCCATCCTGGTTGCCGCGAGCAAGGCGCGCGTATAGGGATGCAGCGGCTGGCTGAAGATCTCACGCTTGGGCGCTTCTTCGACCACCTGGCCGAGATACAACACAATGACGCGATCGGCGACGCGGCGAATGACGCGCAAATCATGGGATACGAAAATAAAGCCAAGGGCGCGCTGGCGTTGCAGGCGCACAGCATGGCGACCAACTGCCCGCGCACCGACATGTCAAGGGCGGAGGTCGGCTCATCGAGAAAGATCAACGCAGGGTCCGGCGCCAATGCGCGGGCAACGGCCACCCGCTGAAGCTGGCCGCCGCTCATCTCATACGGATAGAGCGGCAGAAACCGCTCGCTGAGCTGGACATCGGCAAGCAGCCTGCCCGCCCGCGCCCGTTTTTCAGGCCCCGTCAAGCCGGGCAGATGCTGCATCGCATCCATCAGCGTCGCCTCGATGGTCATGGCCGGGTTGAAGGCGCTGGCCGGATTCTGGAATACCATCTGTAGCCGCGCCCGGTATTGGCGAAAATCACGCTGGCCGAGCGACTGAATCTCCGTGCCTTCAAACAGGATCCGCCCGCTATCGAGCGTTTGCAGCCGCAAAATGGCGCGACCCAGCGTCGATTTGCCAGAGCCGCTCTCGCCAACGACCCCCAGCGTCTCGCCATGATGCACAATGATGCTGACATGGTCGAGCGCCGTTATCGTCACGCCCCGGCCATGCGCCGTAAACCGCTTCAGCGCATCGCTGACAAGGATCAGGGGCGGCATGGAGGGCGCGGTCATTGCGGGAAATGACAGGCAGCGACATGCCCGTCCGCGATTTCGATCGTTGGCGGCGGCATGGCGCGGCAGATTTCCTGCGCCATCGGACAGCGCGCCGCAAAGCTACAGCCTTGCCAAATCTGCCGCAAATCGGGCGCGCGCCCCGGCAATAAAGGGGAAATCGCCCTCGCCATCGCTGCGCGCGCATTCCAGCAACAGGCGCGTATAGGGGTTGGCCGGGCGCTTGAACAGTTGCGCGACAGGGCCAGCCTCCATGACGCGGCCAGCGTATAGAACGATCATGCGGTCACATAATGGCGCAATCTGTCCGATATCATGGGTGATCAGCATCAATGCCGCGCCCAGCTCGCCGGTGACCCGGTCGATCAGATCGAGCACTTGCGCCTGGATGGTAACATCGAGGCCGCTTGTCGGCTCATCGGCCATCAGCAGCCGTGGGCGGCAGACCAGCGCCATGGCGATGATGACGCGCTGCGCCATGCCGCCGCTGAATTCATGAGGATAGGCGCGCGCCCGGATTGCCGCATCGGGAATGCCGGTGGCGTCGAGCAGTTCGACCGCCTTTTTCCAGGCAGTCGCGCGACTGCTCTTATTGTGGTGACGATAGAGGTGCGCAACCTGCTGGCCGACCGGATAGAGCGGGTTGAGCGAATGCGGCGCATTTTGAAAGATCATGGCCATCCCCGCACCGCGCAACCGGCGCATATCGGCTTCGCGCGCCGTACCAATATCAAGGCCGTCAAAGCGGATATGGCCAGCGCGCACCGTGGCGTTGGGCGGCAGCAGTTTCATCGCGCTCATCGCCGAAATGGTCTTGCCCGAACCGCTTTCGCCCACCACCGCAACACGCTCCCCCGGCGCGATGCTCAGCGAAATACCGCGCAGCGCATGGACCCGTTCCGCCCCGACGCGAAAATCAACCGCAAGATCACGGATTTCGAGAAGGGCGGCCATCAGCTGCGCCGCGCCCACAGGGATTTCAGAATATCGCTGGTATCATTCAGCACCCACACCGAAAAAAACAGCGCCAGTCCGGGAAACACCGACAGCCACCATTTGCCAAACACCATGTAATTCGCGCCATTCTGGATCATCGACCCCCATTCAGGGGTGGGAATCGTCACGCCCAGCCCGATGAAACTCAAGCCAGCGATCATTTGCACCGCATAGGCGCAACTCAGCGGCAATTGTGCGAAAACCGGCGTGAGCGCGTTGGGAATAATATGACGAAAGACAATGCGCAACGACGAATTGCCTGCAACCTTCGCCGCCTGAACATAGTCGATATCGCGCAACGGAACGACCACGCTGCGCACCATCTTGGAATAGACCGGGATATTATAAAAAGCGACAACCAGAACAACATTGGTCAGGCTATTGCCCGCGGCGGCGATAAAGGCCATGCCGAACAGAAGTTGTGGAAACCCCTGGATGACTTCCGAAATCCGCGACAGCAGCGCATCCAGCCATCCCCCAAAAAATCCAGATATCGCCCCGAATGGCACGCCAATCAATACCCCCAGAATGACCGAGCTGAGCGCCAGCGTGAAATCGGTGCGAATAGCGAAAATGGTGCGAGAAAACACATCCATGCCATCACGGTCGGTCCCGAAAAAATGACCCCAGGAAGGCGGCATCAGCTTTGCCAGCGGCAGGGGCTTTAACGGATCCTGCAAGGGCAAGAGCGGCGCTGCCAGCCCAAGAAGAATAATAAAGGCCAGCAATCCAACATTGCTGATGACGCGACGACGGCCGTTGCGTTCCAGCAATCGACGCCAGAGTGACGAACGGCGCGGCAACCGGGCGGGATCGAAAGGGACTGTGCTGGTTGTCGTTGTTGCCATATCGGTCATGGGTCAGCGCGCCGCCCGCACGCGCGGATCAATAATCGCGGTAATCATATCGGTCGCCATATAGAGAAACAGGTAAAAACTGGCGCTCAGCAGCACCACGCCCAAAACCGGCTCATAATCAGCATGGTTCATGGCCGTGACCGCATACAGGCCAAGCCCCGGCCAGGTGAATACCAGTTCGACCAACACAGCGCCGCTGACCAGGAAACCATAGGTCATGGTGATCATGGTCAACACCGGCGCCAGCATATTCTTGAGGGCGTAGCGATAGAGGATACGCCTCGGCAGGCCAAAGGCGCGCGCCGAGCGGATATAATCGCTGTGCATGATCTCCCCGGTCTTGCTGCGGGTGATTTGCAAAATGCCAGGGCTGGTGGTAACAGCAAGCGCCACCGCCGGCATCACAAGATGACGGATGGCCGATCCAAATGCCGCAAAATCCCCGGCCAGGATCGCATCAAGGGTAAGAAAGCCGGTCACGACCGGCAGCGTCCGATAGGCGCGGTCGATACGGCCAAGCGGCGCGGGCAGCCAGCCAAGTTCGGCAAAAAAAGACAAACACAAGAAGCAGGCTGAGCCAAAATCCCGGCATGGCAACGCCCGCCCGCGCTGCCAATCCGGCAAAACGGGCAAACAGGCCATGTGGTTTAACGCCAGCATAAATACCCGCAGGCACCGCCCACGCCACGCCCAGCAGCAGCGCACAGGTTGAAAGTTCCAGCGTCGCGGGCGCACGCGCCACAAGCTCATTCAGCACGGGCGTGAAACTATAGCGTGAAATGCCAAGCTCGCCCTTCAGCAGCATTTGCAGATAGTCAACATACTGCCGCCAGAGCGGCTGATCAAGACCAAGATCAGCGATTGCCTTGCGCAGCATTTCATCCATTTCGGACCCAGCAGAAAATAGACGGGGTTGCCGATCAGATGCGTCACCGAAAAGGTGATCCCCGACACAATCACAACGAGACCAGCAAAGCGGCCAGCCGCTTTAACCAGAAACAACCCCCAAAGCTGGACCGACTGTTGCATCCTATCTATTGTATCCCGTCTATCCGCGCCCCGCCCCTCAATCTATCGCGCTTCGCGCTTGAGCGAATAATACCACAGCAGATTGTCAGGCAGTTGAACATACCCCCCGATATCGTCGCGCATTGCAAGCTCGAATGGCATATCGACCAGGGCGATGACCGGCGAATCCTCGATCAGGATCTGTTGATAGGTCCGCGCGAGCGCGCTCTCTCTCTTGCCCGTCGAAACGGCTGCCGAGCAATGCGATGGTCTCATCCAGCTTTGGATTGGAATAGCCCATCCAGTTGGCCACCGCGCCCGTCTTGAAAAACAATTCCCCGGTATAGCCAGCATCATCAACATACCAGAGCAAATCGCGCAGTCCAGGCCGTGTGATGATGCGTGGCGAGCTGCTCGGCAAAGACGGCGGCGGGCTGGATATTGATCGTCATATCAACCCCGGCCTGAGCAAAGGAATCCTTCAGCAGGATGGAGATCTGCTCGCTGACGGGCGATCCTTCCGCGATATCGAGCGTGAAGGCGACGCCATTGGCAAAGCCCGCCTCCCCCAGCAGCGCCTTGGCTTTTTCGATATTGGTGGAAACGGTCCATAGCGCGCCATCATGGTCGCGCCCCTGCACCGAATCGGCCCGGCGGACGCCTGACCATTGCCGCCAAAAACCCCCTCGACAATCGACTGGTACGGGACGGCATAATTCAGCGCCTGCCTCAATTTTGGATTGTCAAAGGGCGCTTTTGTGACGTGAAGCCCAAAATCATCTGGTTGCGCGTGGGCACCGACAGCACCTTCACGCCGGGCGCGTCGCGCAGCAGCGCCAGCTCGTCGGCGCTGAGATCGCGGGCAATATCCACCTCTCCCTGTTTCAACAGGAGCGCCCGGTTCGCCGAAGACGGGATCATCTTCAAAATCACCTTATCGAAATAGGCTGGCCCCGCCCAGTAATCTGGATTGGCCTGGAGCGTCATTTCCACGCCCGGCTGCCAGTCCGCCACCGAATATTCGCCCGAACCCGCATCATTCTTGGACAACCATTTCCTGGCCCAGTCATCCCCCGCCACCCGATGCTCCCTGGCGCGTTTTGCCTCAACCGGCGCTTGGCTCTGATCCCGGAAAAGATAAAAGAACCACGGGCTTGGCGCTGAAAACCCTATTTCGAGCGTCCGGGCATCAATCGCCCGGACCTTGTCGATACCATCAATATGCGCGGTCTTTGCGTTCCATTCGGTGCCCGCTTTCGTGGCGAAGGCCCGCTCGAACCAATAGATGAAATCATCCGTGGTAACAGCGTTGCCAGTCTTGGTAAATTTCGCGCCATCGCGCAACGTCATCGTCAAGGTGCGTTTATCGTCCGACCAGCGCCAATCCTGGATGGCGGAGCCTTCCACCTTGGCGGTATCGGCAAGCTTGTAGCCCTTTCCGGAATCGATCAAGCCATAGCGAAAGAACTGGTCAAGCACATTGTAATTGACCTCGTTGGAACGCTGGAACTGGGAAAATGGCGGATCGAGGGTCTCGATCTCACCAGAAATGGCGATGGTGAGCGTCTTTTCCGGTTTCGCCGCCGCCGCTGCCTGCGCCCCAGCCTGCGCCACGAAAGACAACGCCGCCGCCATCAACGCCGCACGGGCTGATCTTGAAAGAAATGAAAGAATCGGCATGAACCCCCTACCCTCCTCTATCAATAATCGCTGGTGTTGGCCGCCAGCGCCTGTTCTGGCATGGCGCTCCCATTCTGGGCGATTGGCCTGCGCGCTGCCGACCCGCAAGAGGCTCGCACGACCAGTCTGGTGTCAAAGATGATGGTGCGGGCCGGTCTGCCAGGATCGGCCACCCGTTCGAGCAAAAGCTCGGCGGCCCGCTCGCCCATATCAAAGGCTGGCTGGGCAATCGCCGTCAGCGGCGGGTTGAGGGAAATCGCCCAGGGAAAATCATCGAATCCGACGATGGCAATCTCTTCGGGAATCCGGCAGCCCGCAGCGTGGATCGCGTTCAACGCGCCGATGACCATCTCGTTATTGGCAACCAGAATGGCGCTGGGCGGCTGTTCGAGCTGGATCAGGATCAGCGCCTGCTCCAGCCCGCTCATGCGATGATAATCGCCAAAGCGGATCAACGCCGCCTCGATGGCAAGCCCGGCATCGCGCAGGGCGCGCAGATAGCCGGCGTAGCGCTCCCGCGCGCTCGACAGCCGGTGCGGGCCGCCGATAAAGCCGATCCGCCGGTGCCCGACCGCCACCAAATGGCCCACCGCCTTCCACGCCGCCTCCATATTGTTGGAATGGACGGTATCCACCGCCAGATCCCGCATCCGGCGATCCACCACGACAATCGGAAACCCGTCTGTGACATGGTTCCCAAGGATGGCCGGTTCCTCGCTGGTTGGCGCGATGATCAGCCCTGCCGCGCCCTCCTCGCGCATCAGGCGGATCAGCTTGGCCTCCCGCTCCGGGTCAGAATTGGCGTTGCCAAAGATCAAACTCGCCTCGCCGGTCGAAAGCCTGGCCTCCAGACCTTTCAGCACCTCGGTATAAAAGGGATTGGCAATGTCAGAGAAAATGGCCCCCCACACCCGGCTGCCGCCGCCACGCAGGCGTCGGGCAGCCCGGTTGGGAACATAATTCAACGCCGCCGCAGCCTGCTTGACGCGCTCGACCAGCGCCTCGCCGACGGCATGGCCATTCAAAACGCGCGAGACGGTCGGCACCGAAACCCCCGCTGCGCGGGCTATATCCCGAATTGTCGCCATGCCCCTCCCCGTTCAAGAAAACGTTATCTCATGCCTGATAACGATTTCAAGCTGAAATTTATCCTGATGCCAGTCCCCTGATGGATACGCGATCAGACCAGCGACGGTTCGCCCTGTTCGATCCGGTTGCCGCCTTCATCGAACAAATGGACCGAGGCTGTCATGGGCGATATGCGGAGGGTATCGCCCGGTCTTGCGCTGATTCTTTCGCGAAAGATACAGGCAATCGTTTGCTGGCCGGTCTTGCCAATGACAAGCGTTTCAGAGCCGGTCGGCTCCAGCACCACGATGGTGATTTCGATGCCGCCCGGATCGAGGCGAATATGTTCGGGGCGAATCCCGTAGATGGCGGCATTGGGCGGTTTCCGGCTGCTTGGCAGCAGAATGCCATCCTCGGTGCAAAAGCCACCGGCTGCTACCGCGCCCTTCATGAAATTCATCGCGGGCGAGCCGATGAAGCCCGCGACAAAGATGTTTTTTGGCCGGTCATAGAGGTGAAGCGGCGATCCCGATTGCTCGATCCGGCCGTCGCGCATGACGACGATCTTGTCGGCCATCGTCATCGCCTCTATCTGGTCATGGGTGACATAGATCGTGGTGGTTTTCAGGCGTTGATGCAGTTCCTTGATCTCGGCGCGCATCTGGACGCGCAGCTTGGCATCCAGATTTGACAGCGGCTCGTCAAACAAAAAGACGGCGGGGTTGCGCACGATGGCGCGGCCCATCGCCACGCGCTGCCGCTGGCCGCCGGAAAGCTGTTTCGGATAGCGCGCCAGCAGCGTTTCCAGCCCAAGGATCTGGGCCGCCTTATCGACAAATGTTGCAACCCCGCGCCTTGCCATGCGCTTCAACCGCAGCGAAAAGCCCATATTTTGCGCGACCGTCATATGCGGGTAGAGCGCATAATTCTGAAAGACCATGGCGATGTCGCGGTCCTTGGGCGCCAGATCATTGACCACCTGCTTGCCGATCCGAATTTCGCCGGCGGTAATGCCCTCAAGCCCGGCAATCATGCGCAGCAGCGTCGATTTACCGCAGCCTGAGGGGCCAACCAGAACAACAAACTCGCCATCCTCGATCTCCACCGAAACGCCCTTGATGGCCTTGAAGACGCCATAATCCTTATGCGCATCATTGACCAAGACATGTGCCATTTCATGCTCCCGTGAGATCGAACTAAGGCCAAAGGGTTAACAGCAATCCGGTCAGATTTGCTTCAGCACATTGCGCAAATAGGCAAGGCCAAGCCGTTCGCCCTGCCAGCGCGCGGCAAGATCCTTGCCCGGCCAGCCGTGGGCGGCGTCTTCATGCTCGATCGAAAGCGTGCCGTCGAAACCATAGCCGCGCGCCTGCCGCAGAAACCGGTCCCAATCGAGCAAACCACTGCCCGGCAGCTTATACTGCCACCATCCTTTGCCGTGATAGCCAACCGCCTGCCGCCTTGCCACATCAATCGCCGTATCTTTGGCATGCAGGATTGCGATACGGTCTTGTACACCCGCCAGCGCCTCGTAAGGATCAATACCGATGCGAATCAGGTGGGAGGGGTCAAATTCCAACCCAAAGCGCGGGCTTTTGATTCTGGCAAACAACTCCCGCCATCCTTGCGGCGTGACGCCGATGAAATCATCCTGTGGACCCGGCCAGTTTTCAATCGCAAAGGTAACAGTGCCCGATCTGGTATCCGCGATCAGCCGGTTGGCATAATCGGCGAAACAGTCATAATTCGCCGCCTCGTCAATTGTCCTGTCGCGGCCTGGAAAAATAATGAGGATCGGCACCTGTGCCGCGTCAATCGCCTGAGCAAACTCCAGGGTCTTCCGGTGCAGATCATCCCGGCGGGCGGCGTCTGGATCGAGCTGATTGCCAAAAAACGCCATCGACGATACGAAAAGCTGGCGTTCGCGCGCGAGTTTCACCACATCGGCGACGCGGTCGGGCGTTTTGATATGCCCGCCGACATCAATCTCGATGGCGTCAAACCCGGCGGATGCGGCAAAATCCGCCACCTCCTCAAACGGGCGATCATTGAACGTCGAGGTATAGAAACCTATTTTCATCATAGTCCTCCTTCACAGGGATGGCAGAAAAAACCGGGGGCCGCAGGGCGATCAGCAACACTCATCCTTTGACAGCGCCGCTGGTCATAGCGCCCAGAATGAGCCGTTGGAGACACAGGAAAGCAATAATCGCCGGCACGACCGAGATCAAACAGGCGGCAGCCAGCAACTGGATGGAGGAATCCGTCTGCACGCCCTTGAAATTGAAAATTCCAACACCAATCGGCGCCAGATCATTGCGCGTCAATAACAGGAACGGCACCAGAAACTGCGACCAGCCCGCAATAATGGTAATGATCAATACCGAGGCAATGCCAGGCGCAGACAGCGGCAGAATAATTCGCCAAAAGACCGAGAATCGGGTGCAGCCGTCGATCATGGCTGCCTCGTCAAGGCTTTTTGAAATGCCATCGACGGTATTTTTAAGCAGCCAGGTCGCCAGCGGCACGCCAAGCGCAATATAGACCATCACAACCGCAAAATGCGTATCGAGCAGCCCCAGGCGATTCATATAGCGATAAAGCGGCACCATGATAACCAGGGGCGAGATCATCTGGAACAGCAACAGCCCATCATCGACAACCCCTTGCCGCGAAACTGGAACCGCGAAAAAGCATAGGCCGCCGGCAGCGCCACAATCAAAACGCCCAGCCCGCTGAGCATGGCGAGCTTCAGCCCGTTCCACAGATAAATGGGAAAATGGCCATCATTCAGCACCGATATGAAATTTTCAAATGTCGGGTTATGCGGAATATAGCGGGCAACGCCACGGTAGATTTCCCGCCGGTCGCGCATCGCCAGCGACAGCAGATAGCTGAGCGGCCCGGCGAAAAAAACAAACATGGCAAGCATAAAGCAATAGCTGAAAAAATCGCCCAGCCGGCTGCCGGTTCTGGCGCTCATCGCGTTTCCTCCCGTGGCAGGAACGAGGCATAGATCAAGGCAAGCCCCAGACTGATCAACAGCATCAGCACAGAAAGCACGCTGCCGCCGGAAAGATCATAATTTCTGAAAACAATATTGAAGATGTAAAGCGCCATAATCTCGGTCGCCCGTCCCGGACCGCCGCCCGTCAGCGTGATGATGGCATCAAAGGTATTGAATGTCGCAATGGTGATCAGGATCATATTCACCAGGATCGCCACCCGCAGTTGCGGCAGGGTCACGAACAGGAATTGCTGTACTGGCGTCGCGCCATCAACCTCTGCGGCTTCAAACAGTGAAGGATCAATCGCCTTCAGCGTGGCATACATGACCACCATGGAAAAGGCCGTGCCGCGCCAGATATTGGATAAAAGCGCCGACCATGGCGCAATCGACGGATCGGAAAGCCAGGCAACCGCCGGCAGATGCAAAAGGCGCAAAAGGCTGTTCAGCGCGCCATAAGGCGCTTCGGAAAACAACATCTGCCATATAATGCCGCCGGCAATTCCTGGCACGACCCAGGCGACCAGGGCGGTGGTGCGCAGCAGGGTCATGCCAAACAACCCACGTTTTTCGCCTCTCACAACAACAACCGCAACCGCCAGACCAAGCAATTGCTGGCCCACAACACTGCCCCCGACAAAAATGAAGGTCGCCCAGAGAATATCGGGTAAATTTGGCGAGCCTAGCGTATTGATGATCGAGTCGGTGGTATAATGCTGACTGTCGCCGATCAGCGTGGCATTGGTCAGGGAAAGGCGGAAGACATCAATCATCGGATACAGATAGAAAATACCGATAATAATGATGGCAGGCATGATCCACGGCAGGGGAGCGCCCGAGAAACTACGCCGGAACGCGCTGCGGTGGGGTTTGATCGTCCGCCTTGCGGACTCCAGTACAATGGGGGTCATGGGGCTTCTCTATCCAGATCCGATGGTCCGTGGCGGCGCCCCGTCAAGACGCCGCCGCCCGCCTGTTTGGTTAGAGACGCTTGTATGCTTCCATCGTCGCCCGGAATGCCGTATCCAGAGCCTCTTCAGGCTTTTTGGAGCCTGACAATATCTCGCCCATCATGATCTGGATCTGGTTGGAGATTTCTGGATAAATCGGAACGCCAGGGCGGGCCTTGCCATCGGCGAGAGCCTGTGTCAGGCTCTTGTTGGCTTCCGTCGCAAAGACAGGATATTTGTCAAACAATGATTTGCGTGTTGGCAGCCGTTGCTGCAACGCATTCGCCGGCCCCATATAAACTTCCCGGGCGAAATTAGCACAAAATTCGATCTTTTCCTTATCCTTACTGAAGGAGGCAATCGTCCAGCCGCCGGTCCCGGTCGATCGTTTGTCGGCGGTAGGGCCAGGCAGCGGCGAGAATGCCCAATTATTGAAATCCTTCTCGTCCAGCGTGGCCTTCAACTGCGCATATTGCCAACTACCACCGGTGAAGAGGGCGGTGGTGCCAGCAGCAACCGCCGCATTCAAATCCTCATAATTTGTAATGGTGGTCACGCGCTTTGGCGCAGCGTGGAATCAACCAACCCCTTATAATAATTGAGCGCCTTGAGGAATTTCTCCCTGTTCTCGCCCTCGCCGAATACCGGTTTACCGGCCTCATCGACCAGCTTGCCATCCAGCGCCCAATAATTCGGCAGCCAGTCAAAGGTTGTGGCCTCATAGCGGCCAGCATTGAACAATACGCCTTCCATGCCCTGCTTGACGGTGGCAAGCGCCGCTTTTTGCAATTCCTCCCAAGTCTGTGGCGCATCAGGAACCAGCGTCTTGTTGCGATAGAGAACCCGCAGATCCGTATCCCACCACCAGGCACGGATCGTACCATGATAAGGATGGTACGATCCGTGCAGCCTGGCTGCGGATAAACGGAAAAGATCGCGAGGCTTCCTCTTCTAATAGCGAAACCCAGCACGATGGTTCCATGAATTGCGCCACAGGACTAGGGAGCGACTGGCAAAAGCGGCGCATTGCCGGCCTTTGCTGTTCAAGCATCTTTGCCTGTTCGGTACCGATATCGGGCGTCATGATCTGCAATTGCAGCTTCCAGTCGGGATGCTTCTGATAAATTCGGCGAAGAGCTTCTGATATCCTGTAATAATTTCTGGATTTGTGTTGACCTGGGCTTCGCTCGTCAACCGGACGACAAGCGTTTTTTGGCGCATTGGCAAGCCCGACCCCTGTCCTTTGTCACCAATTCCTGCGCCAATGCGGCACAACCGGAAAATAATATAGCGCTCAGCGGCGAGCGCGCTGACGGTTGCCTTCATCATCATTAAACCCCTCCCCATTTTGAGCGGATACAGCGCAGCCGTTTATTGACCTCCGCTTATTTTCGTGCTGTACTCCGTCAGCTTTAAATCACTTTGATTTGATGTCAAGCGCGATATCCAGATATCACGAATAATGAAAAAAAGGGGAGGAACAGGGGATGATGATTTCCGGCACGGGCTAGCCAGCCACGGCGGCTATCACTGACAACGAAAAAAGGGCAGCGCAGCGCATTATGCTTGCGAAGGATGGTTATTACCGCCATCCAGGCGATGGCTTTTTTTGTAACATACGGTTTCCAACGACGGCCGTTCCCCAACGCTTGGGTGTTTTTTTTATAGTGAGGGAGAATTTGATGCGTTTGCTCATTCTTGGTACGGGCGGTATGGCCAATCAACATGCCTTAAGATTCAGGGAGATCGAGGGGGTCAGCCTGGTGGGGGGCGTTGATATCGCACCGGAACAGCTTGCCGCCTTTTGCACCGAACATGATATTGCCAACCGTTTCACATCCCTGGAGGAAGCCCTCGCATGGGGCGAATTTGATGCGGTGGCCAATGTGACCCCCGATCAGATCCATCACCCAACCACCATGCAGGCAATTGCCGCTGGCAAGCATGTCTTTTGCGAAAAACCACTGGCAACCGATGCCGTGAAAGCCATGGAAATGGCCGAAGCGATGGAGCATTCCGGCAAGGTTGGTATGGTCAACCTCACCTATCGCAACTCACCGGCGCTGCAAAAGGGCCGTCAGATGGTGCTAGCCGGTGATATTGGGACCGTGCGACATCTGGAGGCGTCGCACCTGCAAAGCTGGCTGATCGGCAAAAGCTGGGGTGACTGGAGGACGGAAAAAAAGTTTTTGTGGCGTCTCAGCAAAAAGCACGGCTCCAACGGCGCGCTCGGCGACATTGGCATTCATATTGTTGATTTCGCCTCTTACGGCTCTGGTCTTGATGTTGCCCATGTCTTCGCGCGGCTGAAAACTTTCAACAAAGCGCCCGGCCACCGGATCGGCGAATATGAGCTGGATGCGAATGATTGCTTCACGATGAATGTCGATTTCACGGGCGGCGCGATCGGCACCATCCAGGCAACCCGGACCGCCGCCGGTCAGCTCGACCAATTGCGGTTGCGCGTCTATGGCGAAACCGGCTCGATCGAGATGATTTACGACACTGGCAACTCAACATTGCGCGCCTGCCTGGGCGAGGATGTGCACACTGCCACCTGGCGTGATATACCCTTCGACCCTGTCGAAACCAACTATCAGCGCTTCGCTAAAGCCGTCCGCGCCGGAAAAACCCAGGAACCATCATTCCGGCGCGCCGCCAATATCCAGAAAGTGCTCGACCAGGCATTCGCTTCCGAACGCACCCACGCCGACCAGGCGCTAGAATATTGTTGAAACCAGTCAGCAGGATCTCGAAACCGGCGTGTCCGGCCACATTGATGCCCAGCGCTTCATTGGAAACCCAGAAAAACCCGGCCAGTGAAGCGCCGCTCAACACCACATATCCGCCGCAGACAGCAACATACAAATACGCCGGAAACTATCATTTGCCCGCTTGCTCATATTGCGCGCGCGCAGATAACCATGCACCAGTTGCGGTTCGTTAATCCAGCAGGCAAATACGCCAGCACTCAATAATTTATCAACATATGCCGGTGCGTTATCCCGCACGGGATCGACATCCGCCGCAATCATCCATGTCGGCGGCAGACCAGCGAAATCCTTGGCCTTCATGGGCGCGACCTCTTCCTGCTCGTCAGCAGTCAATATTCTGTTGCCGAGATAGAGCGGTCGATAGGCTTGCGCATCCCGTGTTCTCAATAACGGCGCTTCAGCATTTTCCTGATAAGAAAGCAAGCTGTGATCGCCGCCGAGAGATGCATAAATCAAAATTTGTCCGCGTGGCATTGGCTCGCGCAACCGTTTCAGCCGTACAGACAAAGCAGCACTCAAATTACCGCCAGCGCTATCCCCCATCACGATTACACGCTGGCCGTCAGCCGTTATATGCCGCCACACGCACTCTGCATCATCAATCTGTGCGGGATATTGGTGCTCCGGCGCCAGCCTATAATCCACCGATATGACCTCAAACCCGCTGGCATCGCATAACTCAGCGCAAATATCATCATGGCTTTCAAGCGAACCAACCACATAACCGCCTCCATGCAGATACATAACCTTGAGCGCCTTGGTATCCTGTACGGACCCGGATTGTTGCTTTTTACGATAAATACGCACAGGCACACCGCCAAGACTGCGGTCTTCCGTCTCAATCGTTGTTGGCCTTGGCTTGCGGAACACAACGCACATCGCATCATAATAGCGCCGGTTATCTTCGGGCGTCGCAAGATTAGCGTCAGCCGGATAGCTTTCTTCTGTCAGTCTGATGAAATCAAGCACTTGTGGATCATCGATCGGTTTCATGTAAACTCACCTTTCAGAAATTATTGGATGATTCAATAGACTAATTCAGGGGAACCCGCGGCTTGCAAATGTAATGTCAGCCAGTCAGGGGCCATCTGTGGCACCGAGTCCAGCAGTTTTTGCGTATAGGCATGCTGCGGATTTTCCAGAATTTTTCTGACCGGCCCTTGCTCCACAATACAGCCGCGCTGCATCACCACACACTCATCGGCAATTGCCCGCACGGCAGCCAAATCATGGGTGATAAACAGATAGGACATGTTTTTTTCCTGCTGCACACGTTGCAGTAATTTTAGAATACCTTCTGCCACCAACTGATCCAGCGCCGAAATCACTTCGTCACAAATGATAATCTCTGGTTCCGCAGCCAATGCTCTGGCAATGCCGATACGCTGTTTCTGTCCTCCTGAAATTTCCGATGGCAATCTATTAAAATAAATCTTCGGTTCCAGATCCATCTGCATCAATAATTCTTTGACGCGCTCGTCACGCGCACGGCCTTTGAGTCCGAGATAAAACGCCACAGACCGGCCGATAATATCACCAATCGGCTGGCGCGGATTAAGCGCGGTATCCGCATTTTGATAAATCATCTGGATTTGCTGTAACTGTTTGCGTGAACGGTCCTTATAGCCGGCCGGAAGGCTTTCGCCTGCAAGGCGCACATCGCCGCTGTGGCGCTGCATTAATCCGACAACCATCCGTGCCGTTGTTGATTTGCCAGATCCGGATTCTCCGACCAACGCCAAGGTCCGTCCTTTGTGCAGATTAAAACTGATTGCGTTCAGAACTTTCACTGTCCTGTAAGATGCTTCAACAGTGTCAACCTGTAACAAGGGTAATTCAGAATTTGACGCCGCCGGCTTTTCTGCCGCCTGCATATCCCTCACAGACCAGAGACTACGGGTATATTCCTTTTTCGGCGCGCTCAACATTGTGCGGGTATCGGCCTCCTCAACCTCACGCCCTTTCAGCAAAACCTTGATGCGGTCTGCCATCTGGGCGACCACAGCCAGATCATGGGTAATATAGATTGCCGCCGTGTTGAAATTGCGTACCGCATCACGGATTACCGCCAGAACATTAATCTGTGTGGTCACATCCAGCGCCGTTGTCGGTTCATCAAAAATGATCAAATCCGGCTTACAGGCCATCGCCATCGCTGTCATTGCTCGCTGCAACTGTCCACCAGAGATCTGATGTGGATAACGAAAACCAATTGCGCCGGCATCCGGCAAACGCATACGCTCATACAGCACTACAGCTTCCTTCCGCGCCTCTACCTTTGTCATCAGGCCGTGCGTAAGCGGTGCCTCTGTATGTTGGTCAATCAAGCGATGCATCGGATTAAAACTAGCCGCGGCACATTGCGCCACATAGGCAATCTTCTTGCCACGCAGCTTTCTCAATTGAGCTTCGCTTTTGCCGACCAGTTCTATTCCGTCGAATTTGATCGACCCGCCTGAAATACGGCAACCGTTACGCGCAAAGCCCATGACAGCAAGCCCGATTGTCGATTTTCCAGCGCCGGACTCCCCGATCAACCCAAGCACTTCACCACGCTTGAGGTCAAGATCGACGCCATGAACAATCGGATTCCACGCCCCCTCTCTCAGTGCTTCAATCTGAAGATTGCGGATCGTCAGCAATGTTCTGTCTTCTGATGCCACACCTCTATCTCCTTGATCCAGCCTGATATATATATTATTCTTTTAGCCCGCTAGCACAGTGCAGCATCCAGTCAACCACAAAATTCACGGATACTGTCAGCAATGCAATCGCTCCCGCCGGCAGCAACGGTGTAATATCTCCAAAAGAAATCAGTGAGGCAGTCTCACGCACCATACTCCCCCAATCAGCCGTCGGAGGTTGCAGCCCAAGCCCGAGAAACGACAATGCCGATATTGATAAAAACACAAAACAGAAACGCAACCCGAATTCAGAAATCAGTGGCGTCGTAATATTTAGCAAAATTTCACGCCAGATAATCCACCATAGATTTTCGCCACGCAGTTTTGCTGACTCAACAAATTCCATTACCATGACATTCATGGCGACGGCACGGGTAAGCCGGAAAACTCTCGTCGAATCCAGCACTGCAATAATAGCAATAATGTTGATGACGCTAATGCCAAAAATACTAAGCAGAAGCAGAATAGAAATCAGTTGGGGGATGGCCATCAAAATATCAACAACCCGCGACAGAATCTGATCAAGCCATCCTCCTATAGTAGCCGCTATCAGTCCGAATGTTCCTCCAATAAAAAATGCCATTAGTGCAGTAAAAAATGCAATACTGATCGTGTTGCGGGCGCCATAAAGAAGCCTTGAAAACATGTCTCGTCCAAGATTATCTGTACCGAGCAGAAACCCCTCGCCCCATGGCTCAAATTCACCACCAACAACCTGTTGCTCAGGATAAGGGGCAAGCCACGGCACAAAAACTGCGACAAAGGCATAGGTCGCAATAATCAAAAGACTGATGCGGGCTGTCCATGGAATTTTGTGAAGCGTTTTCATAAAAGAATGCGCCATATCTTCTCTTATCACCGTGGATGCAGAATGAGCGGATTGGTAGCAACAGACAGCACGTCAGCGAGCATATTGAGCAGAATATAAATCGACGCGAAAATCAAGCAACAGGCTTGCACCACGGCAATATCGCGTTTGGCAACAGAATCTACCATTAGTTGACCAAGCCCTGGATAGGCAAATGCTACCTCCACAACAACAACGCCCGTCACAAGATAGGCAAGATTAAATGCCACGACATTGACAATTGGCGCGAAAGCATTGGGCAGGGCATGGCGGATAATCACTTTCAGGCGAGATGTTCCTTTAAGATTCGCCATTTCTATGTAAGGGCTGGCCAGCAGATTGATCAGTGCAGCACGAGTCATACGCATCATATGCGCTGTTACCACCAGCGTCAGAGTCAGGGCCGGCAGAAAGGTCGCATACAGCATCCCACCAAGACTATCCCCCGAATTGATCCGGGCAAGCGAAGGAAACCATGTCTGGTTGACGGCAAAAAACAGGATCAGAATATAGGCAACAAAGAATTCAGGAAAAGAAATAGAACTCAATGTCAGTATATTGGTTATTCTGTCAAACCAACTATTGCGCCACAGCGCTGTTAAAATACCAAGAATGATGGAGAGCGGAATGGATATTGCTGCGGCATAGGAAGCCAAAAATAACGTATTGATAAATCTGGCCCCGATAAGGTCAGCAATCGGTCTTTTATTGGCAAGAGAGATGCCAAAATCTCCGCGCACAGCATCGCCAAACCAGTGAAAATAACGCAATATTGCTGATTGATTCAGACCAAGCTGTTCACGTAGTGCAGCCAGTGTTTCGGCGGTCGCGCTTTGCCCAAGAATCTGCTGAGCGATATCTCCAGGCATCAGCTCAATCGCGAAAAAAATAATGATCGAGACGGCAAGCAATGTCAGCAGTCCCAGCCCCAGTCTCTGTAAGATCATTCTGACGAGCGGATTCATGGTCCCGATTGCAGCCTCCCTGTTCGTTGAAACGACCGTAAGCTTTAGATCACGCTCCACCAGCGTTCGATAATTTTCCAGCCGTCAAGGGCGCGGTTGGCTGCAACCTTACCATGCGCAACTTTTTTATTATGAGCATCGATGTAATTGGCAAACATAGGAATGATCGTGCCACCGTCATCGGAAACGATTTTTTGCATTTCGTGATACATTTCCGCGCGCTTACTCTTGTTAAGTTCAGAGCGCGCTTCAATGAGCAGTTTATTGAACCGATCATTATCCCAATGAGAATCATTCCATGCCGCTCCCTTAGCATAAACCAGTGAGAACATGGAATCCTCCGTCGGGCGACCGTTCCAGTAGCAAAAGCAGAATGGTTTTTTTGTCCATATATTGGACCAGTAGCCATCTTCCGGCTCCCGTTTGACATCGACCTGAATACCAGCTCTGGCGGCGGATTCCTGAAACAGGACCGCCGCATCAACTGCGCCTTGAAACGGTGCATTGGAAGTATGGATCTGAACTTTGAGTCCTTCCTTTCCAGCTGCTTTCAGATGGAATTTTGCCTTATCTGGATCGTAACGGCGCTGCGGCAGATCTGCCGCAAAGAAGCGGTTGGCCGGAGCAATCGGATGATCATTGCCTATACGCCCATGACCGCGTAAAATCTTCTTCACCATATCTTCACGGTCAACTGCATATTTCAAAGCCAGCCGTACATCAAGGCTTGTAAAAGGATCAGCATCGCAGAACATCGGCATCGTATAATGTGACAAGCTGGTTACCTCCACCAGATTAATGTCCTTATACCGTTGCAGCAAAGGCAATGTCTTGATGTCAATACCGGTGATAACATCCGCCTGATCGGTAATCAGTGCATTCTGGCGTGCAGTCGAGTCATTAATGGCGAGAATCTCAACCTCATCAAACCAAGCGCGGTTTTTCTTCCAGTAATCATCACGGCGTTTCAGGAAAATACGTACACCCGGTTCATTGGCTTCCACCACATAACCGCCGGTTCCGATACCAGATCTCCAATCCAGCCCGCCTTGACCATCATCCTGCATGATAACAAGCTGATATTCAGACGTCAAAAATGGAAAGTCAGAATTACCAGCTTTCAGCTCAAATACCACGGCATTATCGCCATCCTTACGGATATTGATGATTTCTGCTAGAATAGCCTTGGCGCCGGAAGTGGTGTCTTTGCCGCGGTGATGATTATAAGAAGCGATCACGTCTTCCGGCGTCAGTTTTTTGCCATTGGAAAATGTTACGTCTTTTCGCAGATGAAAGGTCCAGGTTTGGGCGTCTGCACTGGGTTCAATGCGCTCCGCCAACTCCGGCACGATATTGCCGTCAACATCTATTTCAGCGAGATGATTACACATGCCACCCACCATGGCATTGAGAACTGGCCCTGCCATCAACGTTGCTGGCTCAAATGAATCCGATGTTGAGGCGTTTGATTGGCCGATACGACAGCGCCCTCCGTGCTTCGGCGGAGATACACCCTGTGCCGTCGCCTGTAAAGGCAAGCCGGTGATCCCGCAAACCAGGCCGGCCGCGGCTGCGCCATAGAAGAAATTCCGGCGTGTCAGATCAATAATATGTGTCATGCCCCGTCCCTTGTTTGCGTTTCTGATGATGTTATGCTATTCACTTGCGATCCTGGGTTGGCGTTTTTCCATAAAGCCGTCTGAAAACACGCGAAAAATACGAAACGGATCCAAACCCGGTTGCAGCGCTTATTTCTATTATTGCGAGCGAAGTTTCTCGCAATAAGCTACGAGCGTGTCCCAGCCGTAATTTCAGATAAAACTCACTTGGTGTTTCACCAATTATCGTTTTAAAAAGACGCTCAAGCTGACGACGCGACACACAAGAGCGACTCGATATATCGTCAATGCAGAGAGGTTCTTCAATATGATTTTCCATCAGAGAAATGGCCGCAGCCAGCCGTTTACTGCATATATTATGGCGTATAGATAGCTGCATGGTCTGATGTTCTTCTTGAGTGCGAATCCGGCTTAGCAGAAATTGCCTGGAAACCGACATTGCCAATCCAGGGCCATAATCGCTAATAATTTTTTGCAGCATCATATCCATGCCAGCCGCACCGCCAGCACAATAGAACCGGCGCGCTGATGTTTCAAAAATCTTATTGCCAATAGCGATATCAGGAAATTCCTCCTGGAAAGAAGGGATTTGTTCCCAATGCAAAGTAACTTTTTCTCTGCCAACAAGATTTGCTTGAGTTAAAAAATAGATTCCAGTATCAATGGCACCCAGCGTACATCCCGTCTCGCCAAGCTGATTGAGCCAGCGTTGCAATGATGAAGAAAAATAATGCTTTGGGTTAAACCCTGCGCAAATGATCAAAAACTCTACCCCTTCAACCTCTTGATAGGAATATTCGGCATAAATCTCGATCTGATTGGAAGCCCGTATTGGCCCTCGCTGTAGACCCACGAGACGCCAACGGTACAGCTCTCCCCCAAAACGGTTCGCAACCCGCAATGGCTCCAATGCTGAAACTAAAGCAAACATAGAAAACTCTGGGATCAGCAGAAAATCTATGATCTGAGTTTTGCTCAGGGCTTCCCCTCCTCATTACAGATATGATCTGGCTTTTCTAATGACTTTTCTGTGGTTGCGCTCCCATCATATGTTCACCACCATCGATTGGCAAGGTGACTCCCGTAATAAAACGAGCTGCCGGTGAAACAAGATATGCAACGGCAGCCGCAATTTCGAAAGGCGAGGCCATGCGTGGAACTGGCAAGCGGGCCACGGAATCCTCCAGACTTTTTCTGTCGTAACGCGCAAGCGCTGGCGTGTCCACTGTCCCGGGAGCAATAGCATTCGCCGTAATCCCCAATGATCCCCATTCATAAGCCAAACTCTTCATCATATTGGCAACACCAGAACGCGCCGCCGCCGCATGCACCATTCCGGGGATGCCTGATCCTTGGGCAAGAACAATGCTTATAATATTGCCATCCCGCTTTCCTCCCTTGATAAAATTATGAGCAAATTCTGAACTCATCAACCAGCTTCCTGTAAGATTCAGATCGACAACGGAACGAAAGCCATTCGGCGTGATTTCCAATGCTGGCGCAGCAAATTGTCCGCCTGCATTATTGACCAAAATATCCGCAACCCATCCTAAATCTGTCAGCTTGCAAAAAAGTTCCCGTATGCTATTTTCGTCCCGGACATTAACATAAAAATCCTGGACATCCAATCCTTCGCAACGAAGCTTTTTTGCGCTTATCTCCAACACTTCTGTCTTTCTTGCGCAGATGGCAACACGGGCGCCGAGACGGGCCAGCTTTCGGGATATAGCAAAACCGATACCCGTTCCGCCGCCTGAGACCACGGCGGTTCTTCCCAATAGAATATTCTTTTCAAAGAGCGGCTGCTCATCATTGCAATGAAAATCATTACTGTGCATAACGATCTTGTCCAAAAAACAACCTGGAAATACAAACCCTCAACCAAACGTCAGAAATAAATAGAGCGTCATTCAGTTTTTCTACCGGGGCCATGGATCGGCTTTACTTCTGTGTAGCCTGCGAGATACGGCCTGTCCCAGGAATCACTTGTCAATGGTTGGCAGGGCTTAAGGCTTCTGGCAGCACGAGCGGAAAGATCACTGTATTCTTTTTGATTAAATCGATGCCATTCTTTTTCAGATTTCGTGACTAAACGTGTCGCTCGCGCTGGAATGCCTTTCAGAAGTTCCCCTGAATTTCCCCGATAACCTGAGGTAACAAGGCTCATGGCGGCAACAATAGACTCGTCGCCAATTGTCGAGCCATCCAATACAACGCTATGCATGCCCACTAGACAGAATTTACCAATACGACACCCATGCAATATAGCCCCGTGGCCGATGCTGCTGCCATAGCCAACAATAGTGTCAACATTGGAATATCCGTGTAAAACACAGCAATCCTGAACATTTGCCTTGGCCTCAACAATCAATCTTCCGTAATCGCCACGCAAGCTGGCATGTGGGGCGATATAAGCTTCAGGGCCAATCCAAACATCCCCAATCAAACTTGCTTCTGGATGGACATAGGCGCTCGGATCAACTACAGGACGAACGCCTTCAAATTCGTAAATACCCATTTTATTTTACCAGCTTTCTGACCAGAGCATCCACAGCCAGTACGCCCTTGCCCATTGGCAGCACGAGAAGCGGATTAATATCTACCTCCAGAATCTCTTCATATTTATTTTCAGCATAGGCGGCAACGGACAGCACGGCCTCAATAACGGCGTCAACATCCCCTTGATCACGCCCGCGAAACCCCTGAAGAAGGGGGAATATTTTTAAGGACTGCAAGGCTTTGCGTATGGCATCCGGTGAGGTTGGCAGCAGGATAACGGAACTGTCTTTGATCAATTCAACAAATATACCGCCGCTACCAATAATCATGACCAAACCGAATTGGGGATCGCGTTTTATACCAATGATCAGTTCAGCGACCGCCCCCGTCACCATTTTCTCGATCAGAAAATGGAATCCTTCTGCAGGCGGTTTTATGCCATGCTTCTCAAGATTATTCATGATTTCCAGGGCGGCTGATTCGAGTTCGATGGCATTGCCCAGATTTAATTTCACAGCCCCCATCTCCGTCTTATGCGGGAGTTGACTGCTGGATATCTTGAGCGCAACCGGATACCCCAGATCATCGGCATGCGCAATCAATTCATGAATGCGGCCAATTCTAGCCAGCGGAACGGGCAGGGAAAATGCGGCCAGTTCAGATTTGCTTGCATATTCATCCAAGGTCACGGAGTCTGCATTGAAACCATCTTTCCAGATATTGGCTCTCATGAGAAGATCTTGTGTCTTGTTATGAGAGATCATTTCTTTTCGATAGCAATTATAGCGTCCCGTATCCGCCAACGCCTTTAATGCGCGCCAAATGCCTTGCAGAGGGGCAATGCCGGCATCGGCCAACATCTTGCGTACATCTTCTGGTAACAGCTCCGGGATAACAGAAGCCACGGCAATGACCTTATTGTTATTATTTCCAGAACGCCCGCCCTCTACCGCGCGTACCAATGCTCTAGCCGCGTGATACCATGGATCGCGGTCTCCACATTCTTTTTTCGGGAAATCCAGAAGAAGAACTACCGAATCAACTTCATTGCTATCGAGGGCAATGCCAAAACAATGCTCCAGTTCCTGAGGTTTTCCCCAAATTCCTGTATTATAATCAAGGGGATTTGAAAGGCTGACAAAATCCGGTAATTGCTCCCGTAATTTTATCAGCTGATTTTCCGTCAGTCTCGGCAATGTGAGGCCGGCAGCATCAGCAAAATCGGCGGCAATGGCGGAATCTCCGCCAGAGAAAGTCAGTACTGTCAAGCGCGTGCCTTGCGGTACGCCACTATAAGAACATAACTTCAGCGTCTCGGTAAGATGGGTAAGAGAGTCTACGCGAATCACGCCCAGACGCGAAAAAAGCGCACTATAAAATTCATCCGATCCCGCAAGGGAACTCGTATGGCTAAGGGTCAGGGATTTTCCAATCGGCGATGCCCCAACCTTAAAAACAACGATTGGTATGCCTTTTTCCAATGCCCGCACAGCAGCTCTGGAAAAAGCGGCAATATCGGTTAATCCTTCAAGGTACAAACCAATAGCACGGATACGGGTGTCATCCAGAAACGCATCAATAAAATCATGAACGGAAAGAACAGCCTGATTGCCAATGCTGACAACATACGCCAATGGACATGAACGGTCTGTCATTGTCAAATTCAGCGCTATATTGCCGCTCTGACTGATAAAGGCGACGCCTGTATCCAACGGCGCGCCGCCATGACGATCCGGCCAGAGCGCTACGCCATCAAGATAATTCAGGATTCCATAGCAATTAGGCCCGACAAGCGCTAAATTATTGCCAGATGCCGCAACAAGTTCATTTTGAAGTTGCCGTCCTTCCTCTCCAATTTCGGCAAATCCAGCCGCATAGCATACAGCGCCGCCCGCGCCTGAATCAGATAATTCCTTCACGGTAGCGATTGTTTGCCGTTTGTTGATTGCAATAAACGCAGCATCGGGAACCCCCGGCAAATCCGCCAAACTGCGATAACAATGATAGCCGGCGATCTCGTTATATTTCGGGTTGACAACCCAGATTTCACCGCGATAACCAATGGAAGCCGTGGAATGAATGGCATCCGTTAGATTGGCGCCGCCAATAAAGGCAATCTGGCGTGGTCTGAGAAGGCGCTGTAAGGGGGAGCGTTCTTCGCCAGTTTGACAAGCAATACCCATAATATAACACCTACCAACCGGTATAGATCGCCAAACCGCGTTTTTTAATTTGACCCCCGATAATAACGCGCTGGATCTCTGACGTTCCTTCCCAAATCCGATCAACCCTTGTATCCCGCCACAGGCGTTCTACCGGGTTTTCCCGCATATATCCTCGACCGCCAAGAATCTGCAAAGCGCGGTCACAAACACGACCAACCATTTCCGAGCAATATAGCTTTAATGCGGCAACGCGCGCATGGTTGAGTTTACGATCATCGCCATTATCTATATTCCAGCAAACACGATAAAGCATGCTTTTTGCGGCCATGATCTCAACCGCCATATCTGCAAGCATGAACTCTATCGCCTGAAAATCACGAATAACCGTTCCAAACTGCACGCGCGTTGAAGCATATTCATTGGCTGTTTCCAGCGCCCTCGTGGCACCCCCCACGCAACGCGCTGCGATACCCAGGCGCGCCTCCACAAACCAGTCTTTGGTGAAATCAAACCCCTGACCCACTTCACCGAGAAGCTTGTCCGCGCCCAGCTCAACATCTTTGAAAATATATTCAGGATGTTTATAGCAAAAATGATGGGTGTATTTAGGAGTCCTCTTCAGGATTACGCCCGGCAGGTTCCTGTCTACAAAAAATACGGATGATTTATGATGGTCGCCATCCACATGGGCGTGAACAAGAATATAATCAGCAACGTCGCCAACGGTAACAAACCATTTTTCGCCATTCAGACGCCACCCATTTCTGGTTTTTATTGCCGTGGTTTTGCAGGTTGTTGGATCGGAGCCTGCCTCCTCTTCGGTGATGGCGTAACAATCACGCCGCCTGCCCTGGCAGGTGGGAATCAGATATTCCTGCTTTTGCTGCGGGCTGGCGAATTTCATCGGGAATGAGGGGCGAAATACCGTATCCCAGATAGCGCCCGTCACTCTACCAAGCTGCTCATCAACCAGCATCTGTTCAAAAATGCTGAATCCCTGGCCCCCATCCTGTTTGCTGTGATTAAGCGCATTCAATTCCCAGGATAATACTTTCTCATTAATGGTTTTCAGGCTGGCCGGGGATAATCCATCATTTTCCTCGCATTCCATCTCATAGGGCTGCAAAACCTCCTGAGAAAAACGAAGCGCTTTTTTTTGTAATTCCAGGTGAGGCTGCGATAAAGTGAAATCCATCATTTTTTCCTTGAAATAGAATCTTTGCTCAAAATATCAAAACCCCTGCCCTTTCGAGGCCTGATTTTTACGATGCGCCATGATGATTTCCTGAGCATCCACGCAATCCAGCATTGTTTGATAGGCCGGAAAACATCCTTGACGCATTATCTGATAAGCTGCCGCCGGCGGGCTTCCTGTCGTCGCGGAGGTAATCTGTTTGATTGCCCGTATTGATAAGGGAGATTTTATCGCAATTAATTCGGCCAGATCGCGTGCCGTTTTCCATAAATGAGCGGGTGGAACCACATGATTGACCAACCCAAAATTCTTTGCCTCAAGGGCAGACAGCCGACGCCCGGTATAGAGCATTTCCAACGCTATCGCCGTGGGCAGTTTCTGTGGCAACCGCAAAACGCCCCCTGAATCAGGAATAATGCCAAGTCCGGATTCGGGCAGGAAAAATTCTGCATGATCAACCGCAATCATCAAATCGCATGCGAGCGCCAGCTCAAAACCGCCGCCCACAGCAAGGCCGTTGACGACAGCAATCACGGGCTTGTCCAGATCGAATAATTCAGTCAATCCCGCGAAACCACCCGGACCGTGATCCGCCGTAACCCCTTCCCCCTGTGCAACGGATTTCAGATCCCATCCGGCAGAGAAAAATCGCTCGCCGCCACCGGTCAATAACCCAACGCGCAATTCTGGCGAATCGCGCAACTGCATAAACGCTCTCGCTAAAGAACGGCTGACATCCATATTGATGGCATTGGCCTTTGGGCGATCAAGCGTAATTTCAAGAATGGCCCCCCGGACAATTGCCGTGACGCCATTCTCAGACCATAGTTCTGTCGAAGTCTCACATAGGGAATTTGGCATTGTTTTCAGAATCTCTGCAAGATGGCAGCGCGGCATTCCGGGATTTCAGAATGCCCATAGGCGTTCCATGCAATCGGCATGCCACGGCTCTCCCCGCCATGCCAGACACCATCACGGAGCGCTCACCCTATAGGCTACGGATTTTGAAGTGTATTTCTCGCTGATTGGCATTTTTCGTGTCCCCCACCTTCGCGCTTCTTCATTTTTTATCGGAGCGTCGCTTGGCGATTAAGGAGCGTAACGAAATTGTGGCTGTCAAGCTCCACCAGATGAGACATAATCTGCACAGGATGCGACATTCTGATCGTTTGTTTTGATTTAAGATGGCGCAGAGGCGCTAGCGGCTCACAAGGCGGCTGTCTGGTGTGCGACGGTATAATCGGCCAGCCGCGCACTTTGCGGGTCGATGGTGTTGAAGGGGTTGATCACCATCACTTTGAGTTGGCATTCATGGGCGTGGGCTATAAAAACGGGCAGGCGTTGTGCCAGAACCTCCGACCCCAGCCTTGCTTGCCACCGCGCATAATCGAGGGCGACGGCGTAAAACCCCTGCCCGGTCAACAGGCGCAACACTCTCAATGAGGGCGGCGTCAGCAAAATGGGCGCCCGTCCCCAGCCGCGCAACAGGATCGACGCCGCGCGGCATTGCGCCCCACTGCAACCATCGGGCAGATTGCGCAAACAAAACCGCAACCTGCCATGCAGCCCGCGGGCATGCATCGACCATTCCGCCTCGAACGCCAGCCGCGCCTCTGGTGTTGCCAGATGTTCCCAAGAGATGGGCAAGCTCAAGATTCTGCTTGCCACCCCCATGGCCTCATGCCCTTGCTGGCAGGCCCAGGCCATCAGCGCCAATTCATCCTGGCCGGTTGGCGGCAAGCCCTCCTTAGGCCAGGCGAGATAGGTCGAGACGATATTGGTACGCCGATCGAGACACCCCAGCCACTGACCTTGCCGTGTTTCCGGCAGGCGTGCTGGCGGGCCTGTGTTCTGATTGCGCTCTGACGAGCATGTATTCTGGTTACGCTCTAACGAGCATGCGTTCTGGTTACGCTCTAACGAGCGTAGGGCAATGCCAACCGGACCAAATAACGGCGGCCGCTGCCCGGTTGTGGGGACAGCAGCCGGGCAAGGGGCGGGGGGTTTGGGCTTTTCCCCAGCGGCAAAGAAAGAGGGGCGACCCGCTGCCGCCTGCGACGCGGACGGGGGAGGCGGCGGTAATAACAGTACCGTATCATCGCGCATAGGGCCTGGCTTGCCTCGGCGTCACGGAAATAATGGTTACGACAACCCTGATGGGGTTGCTATCCGTGTCATCAAGCATGAAAAGCTGAACAGCCCCTTAACAACCGGCATTGTTGGGCTTTCCATGAAGATTACGATGGGCGGGCATGGTCGGCCGCGCCCTGAACAGGCGCAATCATGAGTGTTGCCCCGCCCGCGACAAGCGCCACTGGCTCGGTCTGGGTTGCGATTTCCAGCCGCAGCAGCGCCAGCCCATGCCCGCCGCAATGGCTGCGCAATTCGCCGACCTCCTGGCCCGCCGCCATGATGATGGTTCCGGGAGCGGGGGCCTCGCCTTCGATCCGAACGGGGAACAGGCGTTTCTTTAACAGGCCGCGATAATTGATGCGCGCCGTCAGTTCCTGACCAACATAGCAGCCCTTGGTCCAATCAATGGCATGCAAGGCATCCAGCCCATTTTCCAAAATCAGGGATTTTTCAGCCACCAGATCCCGGCTGCCATCGGGCACGCCCAATTGCAGGCGATGCAGATCATACGCCGCGGCCCCAGCATCCTCGAAATCGGGCACAGGGCAGCCGATGAACCGCAGGCCCAGCGACGCCATTCGGGGGTCGGGATAATGCCAGAGACCGGCTGGCAGTAGCGCTTGGGGCGCTTGGGCTGGCAGTAGCGCTTGGGGCGCTTGCCAGCTTGCCCCAACCTGCCAGTCTGGCAACAGGGCAACCGTCACGCGCGCGCGCAACCGATAGCGCTGCAACCGTTCGGCCAAATCCGGCAGCCGCGGGCGTTCGCCCTCGATGAACAGGGCATCCCCCCGGGCAAGGATGAAGAAATCATGGAGATAGCGCCCCTGCGCCGTCAATAGCGCCGCATAGATGGCGCGCGTTTCCGTGGCCTGGGTGACATCATTGGTGACCAGCCCTTGCAGGAAAGCGCACCGATCCTCCCCCGTCACTTGCAGGATACCGCGATGAGGCAGCAGGCTGATCGGCATCGTTAAGGCTCTCAATTCTAAAGGGATTGGAGATAATCCACGATATTGCGCAAATTGCAAATTATAATATTTCTAAACTGATCCTAACAGGGCCGCGGCAATCCTTACGGCCCCCAGCCCATCGACCGCTTGGCCGGCGCGCTGCGCCAGCTTCGCGCGGTGTGCCTGATCCTGCCACAGGGCAACCGCCGCCTGCGCAATGCGCGCAGCCGCCCCAAACCCACGGCCATCCATCGTGACGCAGATCCCCCTGTCTGCTGCGGCCTGCGCGCCGGCCGCTTGATTTTGGGCAATAATAACCGCCAGCGTGGGCACGCCCAGTTTTGCCAATTCACCGATCGTCGAGCCTGCCGCCGAGATGGCCAGGCCCGCCCGCACCGCCAGACGGCCAACTTCGGCGCTGTCGATCACCAGCTCGATCTGAGCGCCAAAGGGCGCGGCGGCGCGGATGGCCGGTTGCGGATCTGGCACCGATCCGCCCACCAGCGCCGTGACCGTGATCGTCGCGGGCAACCGTGGCAGCAATGCCGTGATCACCGGCGCGGTCAGCCCCAAAGGGTCCGATCCGCCAAAGCTGAGCAATATTTCGCGGGAGTCTGCCACGGGCAGCCGCCGTATCACCGTGCGAATCTCCCGCCGGAGGGCGCTATAGCGCGCGCCAAGCAGCAGCCGGGCGTCTTGGGCGCGCGGCGCATAGGGCAGATGCACCGCGCCGTCGCTGGCATTGACGATGAAATCGGCATGAAACGCCGAAAGCTGCGCCAGATCATCCAGCGCCATGATCCTGCGGCAATAGGGCCGCAGGCTTGCGCGAAATGCCTCGTCGAAATGATAATTATCGAGAACCAGCGCATCGGCCTGCGACAGGCGCTCGATGGTGGCGCTGCGATCCTGCTCACCGCCCGGAACCGCGTCAATTACCTCCAGCGCGATCCCTTCCTGGATCAGCCGCGCCCGCAAGGAGTCGGGCAGGCGCGCCGCCAGCCACCGACAGGCATGCCCCGCATCCTGCACCGCCTCGGCAATCGCGAGGCAACGCATGACATGGCCCGTGCCGATGGCCGCGCTGCCATCGACCCGGAACAGAACAACGCTCACGAGGCGTTATCGGTCAAGGCCATTACCGGCTGCGGCAATTGTGCGGTGGCGGCGATCCCTTCGAGCGCGCCCTCTGCCGCCAGACCGCCCCGCAGGAGCGCACGCCGCTGCGCATCCTGTTGCAGGGTGGCAAGCTCGGCGCGCAACGTCTCGCGCACCCGTTTATGACGGCTGTAATCGACCCCGCCGATGGCGTGATGACGCGCTTGATCCTCCAGAATATGCATGGCTTCCTCCGCGATGGCGGGCAGCCTGCCGGCCTCTTCCGCGGGTCGCCGGTTTCCAGCAGGCGGCGCGCGCGCGCCTCGAAACGCTCGATCAGGTCGCAGGCCTCGCTTTCATTCATCAGTTTTTCTAAAACATCGAGCGCGCTGTGACCCTTGCGGCGGGATTTACCCTCTTCCCTTTCGAGGAAGATTGCCAGCTTGTTGATTTCATTGATGATATATTCGGCCAATATCGGGCCTGTCACCTCACCGAGGGTTTCTTCGGGCACGGCGAGCGCCTCCGGCGGCGTCTCGTAATGCTCGCTCAAGGGGCCGCGCGTCATAAGCCTGTTCCCTTTCCTGCCTGGCAAATCCTTGCTGGCTGTACGCTTGCCTCCCGCGCGCTGCCGGGCGCGTGACGTTCGCGCCAGCCGGTCAAAATTATCAATGACCCTGTCAGCCGCCTCATGGCCGAGCAGCACCAGTTCGCCGGGGCTGGATGGGCCGGGGCTGGATGGTTGTACGGGATGCACCCTGGATGGGGTTGCGTCATCGCCCTTCACCCTCTCTACCCTCCACCGCGCCAGTCTTTCACCGTTGCTGTCTGCTGCCTCTATATTTTTCCCGATTCTTTAAAAATTCATCAAGAATTGAAAACAGGGCCGCAGGCCCAGCGAAGCGCGAAGCGCAAAGCGTTAGGCCAACGCAAATCGTTAGGCCAGCGCAAAGCGCAAATCATTAAGCCAGTGCAAATCATTCCTATGCCAACCATAATGAGGTCATGTATGGTGCCGCACGCCTAGCGTCTGCCTGGCGTGTTTTTTTGACAGCCGTTTGACAGCCACAAGAACGTCTCCGTTTCATTCCGCCCTACTCCCGCATCCCCCTGCATGATCGACAGCAGAAAGAATGTTACGGACACTCGCAGCGCTTGCCGCTCTTTTCATCAGTCAGGTTTTTTTCACGACCGGGCACGGCTTGATGATGCCGCTGGTGAGCCTGACCTTGGCCAGTTACGACCCGAGGCTGACCTCGATCATCGTCTCCGGTTTTTTCATGGGCTTTGTCGCAGGCTCCCTCGCAGCACCACGCATCATTGGCCGCGTCGGCCATATCCGGGCCTTTGCCGCATCCTGCGTGCCGCCATCATCATCGCCATTCTGCTGCACCCCTTGATCCCTGCGGGATGGTCATGGATCACGCTGCGCATTATTCACGGTCTGGCGGCAGCCGTGCTGTTCGTTGTCATCGAAAGCTGGCTCAGCGATCAGGCTCCCAATCAGGGGCGCGGCACGGTTCTGGCGATTTACATGATCATCAATTATGCGGCGCAGATCATTGGGCAGCGCGGCCTGATACTCGCCGATCCGGCTGATCCCGGCAATTATACGCTTTTCAGCATCGCCGCTATGCTCTTTGCCGTGGCGGTCATCCCGGTGTCCCTGATCAAAGTAACAACCCCCAGTTTTGCTACCTCACCAACCACGCCAACCTCGCTGACTTTTTTCGCGCTGTACGCCATCTCGCCGTTGGGGATCGTTGGCTGCATCGCGGTGGGGGCGATTACCGGCAGTTTTTCCGTGATGGGGCCGGTGTTTGCCCATTTGATCAAGCTGGATAACCATGCCGTCACCTGGTTCATGAATGCCGCCACCATCGGCGGGCTGGTGATGCAATGGCCGGTTGGCTGGCTCTCCGACCATTATGACCGCCGCCGGATTCTGCTGGTCGTCACGGGCGTGACCGCGATCCTGTCTGGCGTGATCATGGTCTTGAGCCTGACCGCACGCGCGCCGGATGCGCTTTGGTTGTTCCTCATCACCGGTGTTCTGGGCGGCTGCATGTATACCATCTATCCGATATGCACCGCACACGCCCAGGATCATGCCTTGCCCGAGCAGCGCGTCGGCGTGGCCGGGGGTCTGCTGCTGGCCTTTGGCCTGGGCGCTGTTTTGGGGCCGCTGCTGGTTGGCAGCCTGATGCACGAATTAGGCCCCCTTGGTCTGTTCCTGCAAATGGCCGTGGTTGCGGTCTTGCTGCTGGTCTTTACCCTCTACCGCATCGCCCGCCGCAACCCGCCCGCCGCGCAAACCCCCGACCGCCCCCCTTCGCGCCCAGACGTAAGGGCTTCACCGGGTAGGGGCTTCACCGGGCATCAAGACGGGGGGCATCAAGCGCCCGCGCAATGGCCGGGGGGGCAATGATTTTATCATGGTTTTATGAAGAATGGTCGGAGTGAGAGGATTCGAACCTCCGCTCTCCTGCTCCCGAAGCAGGCGCTTTACCGGGCTAAGCTACACTCCGCCGTGTGGCGAGAGGCTTTTATTATCGCTGATTGCCCGTTCGGGCAAGCTTTATGTCAATGGCGGCGCAAGACCTTATATCAATGGCTGCGCGCGGCCTTATATCAATGGCTGCGTGCGGCTTTATTTAATGGCTACGCGCCACGGCAAATTCGACGGCCTCCATCAAAGCCCGGCGCGCTGGGCTGTCGGGAAATTCCTGAAGCGCCAAGGTCGCGCGCGCCGCATAAAGGCGTGCGCGGTCGAGCGTTTCCGCCAAGGCGCCGTGGCGGGTGACCAGCACTTGCGCTTCCTCCA
>CAUVYU010000191.1:0-14980 GCA_963556255.1 Allolobophora icterica | reverse complement strand
ATTTAATTAACCATAAAGACACCACGGCAACTATTTTTTCACACATTACCTGAGACAATCAATACCCGGGGTTCTGAATCAGGTTAGCTGCCCCTGCTAAATCTATCTCCTGTTGTGGAATCGGCTGGTATCACTCTTACCTGATGTAAATGTAGCTCCACCAAAAGCAACAGGTAGTTTTGCTGCTTCATTTTTTAAGTAGGCATCCAACACTTTTTTAGCCACCCCCCACCTCACTAAATCAAAGAATCGATGACCTTCTCCTGATAATTCAAGCTTGCGTTCAAATCTTACTGCCTCTCTTGCAAATGACTGATCAGTCCATGGTGTGTTATAAAGACCAATCACATACTTCGCTGCCGGTTGTCCATTCTTTTTTACAAAACCATCCGGATTCTGTGCACGACTCCTCACACTATTCACGTAGCCTCTCGCAGCTTCTAAATTTTTCAGCTCTACTTCTACTTCAGCAGCCATTAATAACACATCAGCAAAACGAATAATTGAGTAGTTGTTTCCTGTCAGAGAATTCCACGTGCTGTTATCCACAGCATCACCTTTTGCAAAAACAAATTTTTTTGGAGCATAAGGCCCTGCAAATGATTGATCACGAATCCAGGATACCCCCGGGTGATCACCCCAATTCAAATAGGGCAACCCCCGACGACCAACGGAATGATCAAGCCGCGAGTCTAAATTGCCTGAATCCGGAGTGAAGGGATCAGAGGCCGCTACTCCCATGTCGCTTTTCACTTCATTTGCCTGATTGTTATATGAACCATCCAGTAATGGCAGTCCCTCAGCATCGGTGCGGAATGAATTAACTAAATCAAAACTTGGCTGATTGAAACCACAACAACCTGCAGGCCCTCCATTGTACGGATAGTTCACTAAGAATTCTATATTGGCGTTGGCCGCATCACCCGTACCAACTGCAGCCTGAATTTGGAAAACAGATTCCTTGTTATTATCACTGGTAGCTGCCAAAAACAAATCTACATACTTTTCCATCAATCCGAATTTTATTCCCCTTGCTGTTTTGCCATTTTTAATAACATCATCAAACAGAGTTTTAGCTTGTGCATATTTCTTTTGGAATAGCAATACTTTAGCCAAATAGGCTCCTGCAGCCCATTTGTTGGCTCTTCCGACTTCGGCCTGTGTTTCCGGCAGGTTTTCGTATGCAAACTGAAAATCCGCTTCTATTTTTGGCCACAAATCAATTTCATTTTTTAAAACAGTCCCATCCGTTTTTTCGTCCACGTAGGGCGGATTATTAAAAACCTTTTTCATATCAAAGTAGTAGTGACCTCGAAGAAATCTCGCTTCACCTGCTAAACGTTTTTGGTCATCGGCAGAGAGTGGCTCAGAAACTTTGGATAATAAAATCAGAGTAGAATTCGCCCTGGCTATGCCTTCAAAAGTAGCTTTATACTTAAGAGATGAAAAGGTATTTGTGGTCAAAGTTTCGTAACGTTGAATTTCATTAAACCCGGCCACATCACCGGCATTTGTGCCCTTATTGGCATCACCTCCCGTTATGCCGCCCCAAAGCCAATTGGTAGAGCCAATATAGGCGTCAAAACGTCCTAATAGAATAGCATAAGCACCAATCAGTGAGCCTTCAATACCCTGCTTAGTGGTCAGTTTTTTTTCGGTAATAGAACCTGTCGGTGCTACCTCCAAAAATTTTTCTTTGCATCCTGTATCGGCGAATTGCATCAGAATTAAAAAAATGCCGGCATATTTTATAAGTTTCATAAGTAAAATATTTTGTTGTAAAAATGTATTGTGTTAAAGTCCAAGGCTGATTCCAACAGTGAAACTGCGCGTAACGGGATAATTCCCTACGTCTATACCAAATGCACTATCTGCACTACCGCCAACCCCCGGGTCCAGCCCTGTGTAGTTAGTAATGGTAAACAAATTATTGGTTGCCATAAATATCTTTAATCGTTCCATTTTTAGAACGCTTCGCAAAGATTGTGGTACATAATAGGCAAAGGATAAATTCTGCATTCTTAAATAATTCCCATTTTCAACATAGAAGGAAGCAGCCTGCGTATTAGTACTTACATTGGAAGTATTTTCAAAAATGGGTATGGTGGCATTCGGGTTATCAGGTGTCCAGGAGTCTTTCACCCGCTGACTAATTCCTGCACCCGCAAATGACGGATAGAAGTCGGTAAACCACTTGGACTGGTTAAATATTTTATTTCCTAACGAGGTATACAAATACGTTGCCATTTCAAAGTTCTTATACTTTAACCTGAGATTTACGCCGCCTGTAAATTTGGGTATAGGGCTTCCCAAATAGGTTCTGTCGTTCACATCTATTATCCCATCCGGCCTTCCATCCGGTCCGCTTATATCAGCATATCGAAAACGACCCGGATATGCTCCCGATTGCTTTGGGGCATTGCTAACTTCGTTGGCATTCCTAAAAAGACCAACCACCTGATAGCCATAAAAAGCAGATAGTGAGTGTCCTAATTGATTACGAATGGGTGTAATACCGCCTCGGAAAAGAGGATTAACCGATCCAAGATAAGTCAAGCCTTCCTTAATGCTGGTAATCTCATTAGTAAGAAAACTTCCATTCATGGTTAACTCATATTCAATTGCTTCACTTCTCAATTTACCACGTGTAATAATCTGAAAATCCAATCCTCTGTTAACCATTTGGGCAGAATTCACATACGGCGCTTCAGCTTGAAAACCGTTTTGTGCCGGAAGCGGTAACTTCACTAGTAAATCTTTAGTATCCTTTTGCCAAATGTCAATTGTTAATTCCAACTTGTTATTAAAGAAAGCAGCGTCTAAGCCGACATTTTTAGTTACACTCGTTTCCCACTTTGCATTTGGGTTACTAACGCGGCTACGATAATAGCCTTCGGCGACACTCGTATTTGTCCCTGAAATATCATACGCGGATTGGCGTAAACTTGTCGCATACAGGGTATATTGATTATAAGGGTCAACGGCATTTGAGTTCCCCATAGTACCATATCCGGTTCGGAGTTTCAAATCACTTATCCATGTAAATGGCTTCATGAAACTTTCACCTGAAACTCTCCATGCTGCAGAAACCGCAGGAAACACACCAAATCTATTGGCTGCTCCAAAACGAGAAGATCCGTCACGCCGCACCACAACCGTCGCAATATACTTATCCATCAGGGTGTAGCGTAATTGACCAAACAAAGAATAGAACCTTACTCCTTTGTATTGATCTCCTGAGACTTGTCTGGAACCTACTGTGCTGATAGTGATATAGTCCGGATCTGTTGAGAAAGGGTTTAGTCCATTAGCGGCAGTTTTTCTACCAGTGCCTGTATCTAGTACTTCCTGGCCAATTAAAACATCCATACTGTGTATCTCTCCAAAAACTTTCTTGTAATTTGCGGTATTGGTAAATGTCCAGGCAAGACTGTATTCAGATCCTTCAGTGTAAGTGAATGCGCTGGCGTTTTCAGAATTTTCGTAGGTACGAGGTGCATAAGTTCTGAAATTACTTCCTCGATAATTTCCACCGATGCTGCTTCGCAATACTAAGCCCTTCACAGGCTCCAACTCTAAATAAATATTCCCAAAACCTATTGCATCAAAGCCCCGATTGTTTCCTTGCCGGTCACGGTTCGCTACCGGATTCTTTCCATTATTGAATCCGGGAGCGCGAGTGCCTGCATACCCTCCAAATAAATCATATACCGGAATTATTGATGGCATTCTGAAAGCAAATAGAATATCATTTTCATCAGTCGCAACACCCCTGCCCCCATTGTCGCCAGTTAGCCCCAGCGCCTGACGATAGGAGAATTGCAGGTTTTCTCCAATTCGTAAATTTTTCAAAACGCTAAATTCAGTATTGGTGCGAAAGGTGTAGCGTTTGAAACTGTTGTTTTTTAAAATACCTTGTTGATCCTGCAAACTAAACCCCACATAGTACCTGTTGTTTTCTCCACCACCTGATAAACCGATAGTATGCCTCGTGAGTGGCGCATTTCTTGTGATCTCCCTATACCAATCAGTTCCTTCACGATTAGGGGCAGTTACCTGATAAATTGGTTTATTAAAATCAGTAATATTATAATTGGCGCGTTCCGCATTCAAATCAACATTTCCGGACACACCTCCCCTTGATCCTACTAAAATGTAATCCGGAATTTTCCAATCAGAAAGCGGACCAAATTGAAGATGGGGAACTTTAATATCCGAGTTCTCATAAGCTTTTTTTGTCCACGCCACATAGTCAGTGGGATTCATCATCTCTTGCCCGTTTCCCGGAGTTGTAATCCCCCACAATCCATCGTAACTCACTGACAGTTTTTTCGCGTTTCGTTTACCGGATTTCGTAGTATATACAATCACACCGCTGGAAGCGCGTGCTCCATAGATTGAGGCAGCAGCAGCATCTTTCAATACCGTCACATTTTCAATATCGTCAGGGTTTAAAAAATCGGTTGTGTTGACGGGAATACCATCTACTACATAAAGCGGCTCATTGTTTTCAAATGATCCAAATCCTCTTACCCTTATTTGACTAGTTGTTCCCGGCTGTCCATTCGTAATGACAGTCACACCTGACACACGGCCCTGCAATTGCTGCTCCACATTTCCAGAAGGAGCTGCTGTCAGGTCTTGTGCCTTCACGGTGGAGACTGCACCTGCAATCTCACGGCGATTATCAACTGAATATCCCGTAACAATTACTTCGTCTAAAGCTACTTTTTCTTCTTCTAAAGTAATGGCTATTGAAGTTTCTGTACCGATTTGCCTTTCTATAGTCTTATAGCCTATCCCTGTAATTACTAAGGCCGCATTCTCGGGGAGGCGGGCTAGTGTGAAGCTGCCGTCAGCATCCGTTGCAGTTCCAATAGAGGTGGAGCCTTTTACAACAATATTTATCCCCGGAATACCCACACCTCCGGCATCAGTAATTTTTCCGGAAACATTGCGTTCTTGTGCAAATGCCGATGCTATCGCAAAGCTGCAAAAGAGAAAAAAAAGGCTGCAACTTTTTAGTGTAAAATTGATAGTTTTCAACTTAACTCCTGCAGCACAGTAGTATTTGTGTGAGTAAAGATTTATACCATACATTTTATTCATTTGATTTTGTTTTTTATTTTAAAATTTTTAACAAGAGAAATATTTTACTTGCAAGCCCTGCTCAGCAGACACGAGGTTTATTCTTAATACCTCATCCAATTTGATAGAAGACACACAGCCTGTTAAGTCAGATTCCTTTGCTGCTCTATACCCTGCAATCACCACATCATCCAACATACTGACCGCAGAAATAAGAGCAACATCTACCCGAGTGCGGTTAGCAACAGCTTCTTCAATGGTTACTTTTCTATAAGTTAAGCAGCAATATCTTTACACTCTTTGGGACATTAATAGAATACTCCCCTTTCTCATTTGTTGCAGTAGTGGTGTTCCTGACTGCAACTGTTGCAAATTCAATGGGCTTGTTGTTCTCGTCCTGAGCGTTCCAAACACTATTTTTATTTGTCCAAATGCATGGAATGCAAGAACAGATAGAAATAATACTAACATTAATAATCTGGTATTTTTCATAACATCAATCGTTTGTTTAATTAATTATGATGTAAAGGTAAATTATACCGAATTTTAAAAAATAATACTTTCTTACCAAGTATCAATACTTTCTTATCAAAACAAATCGGATATATACTCCCCTTTGCACCAGGCAATTACTATTGATGGGAACAGCATATAGGACTTAGTATAATTTTGTTCAAATCAATGCCGATAACAGTTTCCAGTTTTTGCATGTGTCCCATTTCATGGCCTCATTAATAAGTAAAGACAATCAATATCAGCATACAGATACCAAGGGCTGCAAAGTCGGCTCTGAACTTGATTGGTGATTGTTAAATTTTCAAAATTCTTACATACAATGGCACTGGTAAAGAACTCCGGCATATTTCTATCCCGGTACACTGAAGTAATCCCATCTCCCTTAGCCCCGAAATCCACAATATTATATACTTTTTGCGCATACGCTGCCCATGTAAAGAATAATGGTACTACTATGCTTAGTAGTTTTAGGGTTTGCATTTTGTGTTGTTTTTAGTTTGCAAGTTTTCGCTCTCCGTCATCATGGCTTCACATTTTGTTTTTCAATAGTTGTTAAGCCTGCATTGGTCAAACCGGCGAAATAAAATGCTTTACCGTTTTTTAGAAATATTGCAGGGGCTTTTATTGCGGGATTTGCATTACCGGAGAAATCCCGGATATATAAGTTTTCAAAATGTTCGCTGAAAATTGCATGGGTAAAATAGTCAGGCAAGCTATTATCCCAAGTCACAGAAAAATTAGTGAAGTATAAATTTTTCACATAGCCCGCATAAACAGCCGGTATATCATGCTTAAAAATGCCAATGGATAAATCATTGGTCGGGCGCAGATCAAAATTACCTCCATACTGCTTTACAAGCGGCCCGTTCTTCAGCGTCAGACTGACGTTATTAAATTTTATCCCATCCAATATGCTTTCCGGATTTCCATAAAGTACAATGCCTTCCTGAGCAGAGGCTATTATATTGTCAAAGGTTACATTTTTTATAGAGCCTGATTCTTTGGCGCCCAACCCCGGCACCGATGATATATGAATGGGTTCGCCATTCCCCCACCACTGACCTGAGTGCAGACGCGTGTGAATGATAATATTTGAAAATAGAATATTCTCTATATTTCCTTTTTCTCTTTGAAAAATACCAATCCCCCTGTTTGAATCAAAAATCCGGATGTTATTGAATAACAAGTTTCCCCAATTAGTATCATTAGACACATTATAACCAATTCTTATTCCACATGACCGGGAATGCAAAATGCAGTTACTAATATTAATGTTATCCGAAACAGATACAGCAATAGCATCGTCTCCGGCATGTATCTGACAATCCGAAACAGTTGCATTTTTTGAAACGTAGATATTAAGCCCGTTGCTATTAGGAATAAGCAAATTATTTTCAATAGTTATACTTTTCACTTTTATTTGATCGCATTTATAGAAAGCGACCGTCCAGTTTGGCGATTCTTTGAGTGTAATATCCGTAAGGCTTATATTTTTACAATCTGTAAAAATCAGCATGATCCCCGGACGTTCTTCGTAGGTCCCTTTCCATAAAACCGGACCATCCTCCATGCCATACTTATTTTTCATGTACTCCAACCCCTGCCTGGTATATTTGGTGTCCAAATCCTCACCTTTTTGTAAACTGTCCAAATAAACTGAGAAATCACCCTGTCCGTCAATTATCCCTTTACCGGTAACCGAAATATTCTTCGCGTTTACAGCAAAAAGAATCCCGGTTTTATTGCCTGCACCAATTCCTGAAAAGCCAAAGTCCCTTTGGTGCAGATACTCACTATTATCTTTTACACCCAATAGCTTTGCTCCGGCACCAAGGTGTAAATCAATATCACTAAATAATTGCACACTGCCCGTCACAAAGCTGCCTTGTGGAATAAGTACTGTTCCCCCACCATTCTTTGAACACGTATTGACTGTTTTCTGAATAGCCGCTGTGTTGGAAGTAATCCCGTCTCCCTTAGCCCCGAAATCCACAATATTATATACTTTCTGAGCATGCACTGTCAGAGTAATACATAATGATAATACTCCCATACTAATTCGTTTTATGGTTTGCATTTTGATTTCAATTTGCAGGCTTTTTTTCTTACTCATTAAGGTTTTACATTTTGCTTTTCTATACTCGTTAAGCCCGGATTGGTCATATTACTAAAATAAAATGATTTACCATTTTTTAGAAATATTGCGGGGGCTTTTATTGCAGGATTTGCATTACCGGAGAAATCCCGAATAAATAGATTTTCAAAGTTTTCACTGAAAATTGCGTTGGTAAAATAGTCAGGCAAACTATTATCCCAAGTAACTGAAAAATTGGTGAAATGTAAATTTCTCACATATCTTGCATACACAGCAGGGATATCATGCTTAAAAACACTAATGGAAAGATCGTTAGTGAGTCTCAGGTCAAAATTACCAGCGTAATATTTTACAAGTGGTCCATTTTTAATTGTCAGCCTGACGTTATTAAATTCAATGTCCTCTAAAATGCTTTCCGGATATCCATAAATTACAACACCTTCTTCACCAGTGGCCGTAATGTTGTTAAAAGTCACATTTTTTATCACCCCTGCTTCTTTAGCCCCTAAACCCGGTACAGCAGATATATGAATAGGTTCTCCATGCCCCCACCATTGGCCTGAGTGCAGGCGGGTTTGAATTATAATATTCGAAAAATGAATATTTTCCATATTACCTTTTTGTCTTTGGAAAACACCAATCCCTCTGTTCGAATCATATATCTGTATATTGTTAAACAGCATGTTTCGAGAGTCCCTGTTATTAAAAACATTAAAGCCTACTCTTAATGCGCATGATCGGGAACGCAAAAGGCAATTACTGACATTGATGTTGTCAGAACTGATAATGGCTATGGCATCATCTCCGGCATGTATCTCGCAATCCGAAACATTAATATTTTTTGAGTCATAGAAATCAAGCCCGTCACTATTAGGAATGAGTAAATTATTTTTAATAGTAATACCTTTTACTTTCACCTGATTGCATTCCTGAAAGGCAACAGTCCAATTAGGCGCTTCTTTGAGTACAACATCCGAAAGGTTGACATTATTGCATTTTGAGAAAATTAACATTACACCCGGGCGCTCTTCATACTTACCTCTCCACATCACAGGACCATCCTCAATGTCAAATTTATTGTTCAGGTACTGAGCTCCTTGCCGGGTATATTTAATATTTAGATTATCGCCTTGTTGCAAGCTGTCAAGATAAACTGAAAAATCCCCTTGCCCGTCAATTGCCCCATATCCTGTAACTGAGATATTTTCTGCCTTTACGGCAAACAGGATTCCGATTTTATTTCCTGCTCCCATTCCTGAAAAGCCAAAGTCAATTTGATTAAAATACTTACTATTATCTTTGGTACCTGTTAGTTTTGCACCTGCGGAAAGGTGTACGTTCATATCACTAAATAATTGCACAGTGCCCGTCATAAAGTTGCCTTGTGGAATAAGTACGGTTCCTCCCCCGTTTTTGGAACACGCATTTACCGCTTTTTGGATGGACTCGGTGTTCAGCGTAATCCCGTCTCCTTTAGCCCCGTAATCTGTAATATTGTAGACTTTTTGAGCATCTCCCACTATTTTTAAGCATAAAAAGAAGACTAGTAAAGTTAATTTTTTATTAGTCAGATGTTGTATTATTTGCATGTTTTATAGTTTTAAAATTATTATATTCTTTGCCTTTACTTTTGTTTTCAATCAGCCATACAATGGTTTTACTTTTCTATTCTTAAAAGTTAAAATCGGTTAAAAAAACTACCACCCTGTATTATTTTGTGTAATCAATTTATTTCCGTTCAATTCCTCTACCGGGATTGGGTATAATAAATGTTTTTCTGTTCGCCGTTTAACATTGTTCTTCTGATCAACATCAATGGCATTCATTACCTGAAGAAAAATACCCCGGCGTATTAAATCAAACCTCCTGTTTGATTCCAGCGCCAGTTCTCTGCCCCGCTCTTCTATAACATAGGATCGAAATTCAGTCTGATTCATAGCCAGGGCAGGTGTAGCATGGCTTCGCTGACGCACCTCATTAAGTGCCCGAAGCGCATCTGCAGAACCGGAATTAATTTCGTTTTCAGCTTCGGCAAACATAAGTAAAACATCGGAATAGCGAATTAGAAAGACTGTCGCATCACTATTGGCAGCATCAAAATTTGATACATCCGAATATTTTTTTGTATATCCTCCTGCACTGTAGATGGCTTTTGCCTCTTTTACTGTCCCATCCGGAAGTGTAACTTTAGCTTTGTAGCGGCCATATTTTATCGAATCCCTTAACGGATAGTAGGCCGGTACCGGATAATCAGCCTCATATTGAACGTAGTACCGGGTATGATAAACCAAATTCAGAACCCTGTCATCGTCTGATTCGTAAGAATCATAAAAGTTATCAGCCAGGTAAATCCAACCCCCATACCCTCTTTTGGGACTGCAATAAGAAAGGTAATAGTTTAATTGATTATAGATATTAGACCCGTCTTTAAATGGCAGATACCAAATTGCCTCACTACTATTAATCTGTGCTTTGGTAAAAACATCCGTGATTGTGGGAGAAAGACTGTATGCTCCGCCTCCCCCCTTTCCTGTTATAACTGAATCAGCCAAATCACGTGCTCTTTTGAAGTAATCCTTACTATTAAAACCTTCATACCCCGCTACTCCATTTTGTGTATAGCTATTGACAGTATTGTTTTTTCCCCCTCTTACTGAAATAGGTACACCTTTTTGTGCTCCTGAGGCCATGGTTAAAAATACCTTTACTAAAATTGCCTGCGCAGCTGCTTTATTGATTCGGCCAACGCCACCGGCCACGCTATTCCCTTTAGCCGCCAATTTAGGTATGGAAATTCTGAGATCATTTACGATTAATTTATACACATCGCTTACGGAAGAGCGCGCCAAGTCAACAGCAGGAACCCCCTCAATAACGGTAGTGCGCAACGGTAATGGTCCGTACATTTGTACGAGAGTGAAATAGGCCCAGGCACGTAAGGCATGAGCCTCGCCCAGGATATTAGCTTTAGCTGCCTGGTCAATGTCCATGGCCGAAACCTTTACAATTACTTTATTAGACCGTTGAATTAACTTATAAAGTCCATTCCACATACCATTCATTCCCCAAAAATCCTGATAGTTTCCGGAGCCTATATTTCCAAATAGCCAATTAGGTCCTGTCACGTGGTCGTTGTCCAACTCAAAAATCATCCAATAGGCTTGGTTAAACAGGGTATATTCGTTGGCATTTGTCAACTCAGAATAGACTCCTAACAGCAAGTTAGTGGCATCGGTCTCTGTCTTTAAAATATCCTTTTCGGTATAAAATCCAAAGTTCTCCACATCAAGAACCTTATCGCAGCTTGTGGTCGTTGTCAAAAAAAACGCAACCAGGGTAAGAATAATAAGATTATAGTATTTCATTTTATTTTGTAATTAATTGCATGGTTTCTAAAATGAGCATCTTGCTCCAATTATAAATTGTCTGGAGGATGGGTAACCTCCCAGATCAACCCCGCGAAGAGATGGGTTTTGCCCATATCCATTTACCTCAGGATCATATCCCAAATACCTGGTGAAATAATACGGATTATTCACGGCTATGTAAATCCGGAGAGACCTCAACCATGAAATCTGTGGATTATACCCCAGGGTAATATTCCGGATTTTCACAAAAGACCCGTCTTCTATAAATCTCCTAGTGAACTTTAATTGTCTTAAATCGGTAGCAAATGGCTTAGGATACTTTGCATTCTCAAAATTTTGCGGGGGTCCATCTTTCATCATAAAATTTTTGGGGTATGTTACCATATATAGGAGCACCAATAGGCCCCATATAGTAGTTGTTTAAATTGATCACATCATTCCCCTGTACACCTGAAATAAATATGTTTAGATCAAAATTTTTATAGGTAAAGTTATTGGTAAGACCAAATGAAAATTTAGGATTTGTATCCCCGATAAAAGTCAAATCTTTCTCGCCTATGGAATTGCCGGTATGTTCATACCTGATTTCTCCAATCATTGATTTTGCAGTGGTAGCAGCAGCGGTAGCATACATAGGATCCGCCCTGACTTCTTCTAATGTATTGTAAAATCCATTCTCTTTGTACCCGTAAAGTTGACCTATAGGGTATCCCACTTTTTGAATGAAGGGTGCATCATTCAGGGTTATTTTTTCTGCAAACTGCGTATCCTTTTCTCCTAACGAGGTGATTTTATTGCGGTTCCTAGAAAAATTGCCCTGCAGATTCCATTTAAAATCTTTGCTGTTAAGCAAATCAGTACTAACTACTATCTCTAAGCCCTGGTTTTGAACAGAGCCTATATTTTGAAGTTGTGAATAATAGCCGACACTTCCCGGAAAAATTACATTCTGCAGTAAATTATCGGTTTTCTTACTATACCAATCAATTGTTATGGAGGCCAGTTTCTTAGGCAATACCATATCTATCCCCACATTGGTCTGCGCAGTGGACTCCCATTTGAGTTTACTGTTACCCAAAATCTGAGTGGCATATCCGGTTTGCAATACACCATTATAATAATAGGTGGCCGGGGTATACTGAGTCAAAGCAGAGTAAGGTGAGATGGCCTGGTTTCCGGTTACCCCATAACCCACACGCAATTTAAGTTCAGGCAAATCGCGAATGAATCCCCCAATAAAATTTTCATTGTTTATCTTCCAGGCCAGAGCAACAGAAGGGAAATTTGCACGGCGATTATCTTCTCCGAAATTGGATGAGCCATCACTTCTAAAGGAAGCCGTAGCCAGATACCTTTCTTTGTAACTATAATTTATTCTGCCTAAAAAAGAAAGTAATTTTCTGGGGGAGCGCCCATTGTCAGGCTTCCCCGGAGTTGCTCCCGAGCCTAAATTATAGCTTGAAAGGATATCATTTGGAAAATTTGTTGCCGACATACTGCCGTATTTATACAATGAACTCTCATACACCATTCCCCCTGTAACAGATATTGAATGGTCTTCCTGAAATATCCGGCTATACGTGAGCACACTTTGCAACACCATGGAGGTGGTATTGGTATACGATTCATTGGCGATCCCCTGAGCCGATTTTCCCTCAGAGGTGGTTACCGGATAATATTGATTCCGTGAATTTGTCGAATAGTTTATCCCAAAATCCTGTCTAAAGGTAAAATTTTTAGCTAAGATAAAATCCAAACTGTTGGATGAAAATACATTATCGGAAACGATGATATTTTTTACATCGTTAAGATAAGTAAGAGGATCCGATATCCTGACAATTCCGGTCTGAGCAGCGCTAAGTACCGGCGGATAAATTAAAATGGATCGAATCACCCCTCCACTTCCATACAGATCAGAGGTGGAAGTCACTAAAGTATTATTAGTGGAATGTGAATAGGAAGTATTGGTGCTTACGGTAAGCCATTTTTTAATTTTACGGGACAAATTAATCCTGCCGCTTTCCCTAATATATTTGGAATTGGGCAGTACCCCCTGCTGATTTAAATGATCAAAAGATATGGCATGTGTTCCCCCCTCACCACCACCCGAAAGGGTTACGGTGAAGTTCTGATATCCGGCTGCTTTAAAAACTTTCTTTTGCCAATCGGTAGTTGTTCCCGCAAACTCTTCCGGTTTAGGACGATAAATTCCACTTACCGGATCTGTTTTTCCCGAAAAGGGAAGAGGCGAATTGGTATCGGCATAATTATTTGCATTAGTCACAGCTTCATTCTGAAAATTAGCGAATGTTTCTGCCTCTAACATTTTAATAGTTCTAAAAACTGTCGAAACTCCATACACAAGATTTAAATCAATTTTATCTTCTCCCTTCTTACCTTTTTTTGTGGTAATTAATACCACTCCATTGGCACCTCTGGAACCATAGATGGCAGTAGCTGAGGCATCCTTCAATACTTCAATAGACTCAATATCCTGCGGGTTCAAAAATGAAAGTGTGTTTTGTGTTTGTCTCTCATTTCCTATGGCGGATTTGGGTGTAGCAGAGGAATTATCGCCTGTGAAAGGGATTCCATCTATTACATATAAAGGCTCAGAGCCTCCGAGAAAGGAATTAGAACCTCTTATCTGCATACTCATTCCTGCACCGGGTGCCCCGTCATTTTGCACAACCTGAACACCTGCCACTTTTCCCTGAAGCCCTTGCGAAAGGCTGACAGGATTAATTCTTACCAACTCATTGTTCTTTATTTCGGCAACTGACCCTGTTAAATCTGATTTTTTGACTGAACCATAACCGATAACAACAAGTTCATCTAATGTTTTTACATCATTCAATAATGTAACATCAATAATCGAAAGTGCACCAATTGAAACTTCCTTCGTTTGATAACCAATAAAGCTAAACACCAGCACGGCATTCGGGGCATCCACTGAAAGGCTGTATTTTCCATTCGCATCTGTACTTGTTCCATTCGCAGTTTCCTTCACAACCACGTTCACACCCGGTATGGGATCGCCTTTTTCATCTGTAACTTTTCCATTCACCTGAAGTGCTAAACCGGCGCTAACGATTGCGGGTCTTGTCACAAATAAATTTCCTCTCCCCTCAAACATAGCGTTGTTGTCGAAGTGCATAGCCACTCTGCTATCAAGAGTCGAATCTTCTGCAAATGAGGGGATTGAAAAGAATAGAAAAAACCATCCTGTCAGTCCCCTCAAAAGCCATCTGTAAACTTTCTGTTCATTAAAATTTTTGTTCATAACCTTAATTTTTTTAATTAGTTAATTTAGTAAAAACACCCGGTCGCTGTACTACAATCTGGCAAGCTTCCCATAGCGTACCCACTACTGCCTGCTCAAATGGAAAAAAAATTACTAAGCGTGGTGGGGATTTTAGTTAAGCGAAAAGTATTTTTTAAAGCATTATCGTTTTGTTAAAATTTCGAGTAAAGGTAAACTCACCGGCTTTTGAAGAAATAATACATTTTTACCAAGTGTCAATACTTTCTTATCAAAACAGAAGCATCCGGCAAGAGCGAAAGAAAATTTGGGATGAGATTTTTTATAGAAAGGCCATCACGAGCGTATGTTGCAAACAACCGCCGTATTTTTTAATTAAAAGTATAAAACTTTATAAAAACACAATTATAATATTTATTAAAAGTTTCACAATTATCAGTACTTATACAATTATAACACCTTTTAAATGGACGTGGTCAGGCACTGCTGCACCATAGCCGGTGCAAAAGATATTCTCCTCAATCCCTCCCCTTATTTCCTTTGTGGTTTATATAATCTGTCAGAAATTTTGGTAAAAAGCGTTTCACAAAATCAGGAAGAGAAAACAGGCTGATCCAAAAAACATAGAGGCAGCAAAACAGGACTGTGAGA
>CAUVYU010000190.1:0-14754 GCA_963556255.1 Allolobophora icterica | reverse complement strand
CTTTAACAGACGACTCTAGATTTACCTCAAATGCTCTGTGGGGTAACAGATAAGTTTTGAGCGGCGCATCTCCTACGAGTGTCTTAACCGAATCAACTATTTCCCTAGCACGAACTATATTACGGTATGGATTAAGTTCCATCGCTTCCATTGGTCCATACTTTATGTTGAAGATGTTCGGTCTAGCTTTACCAGTTGCAAGAGCCGTGTTCGACAAGTCTCTTTCAAGATCAAAGAGGAATTGAGCTCTATTAGTTCCTACATGATTCCTAATCATGGTGAATGCGCGGTTAGCTTTGGCCGCGACAAACTCTCCTAATGTCTTACTGTAAAGTCTTGAGATAGGATTATCTGGTATCCCGAAGAATCTACCATCCTCAAGCCATTTACTAGCTACCAATTCTCCACGATTATTCACCATATCCCTTAATGTCCATCCTGCTTTATCAGCAATAGATGGAAGGAAATCACCAGGGCTATTTGGATCTGGCTCTCTTTTCATTATAGGCAGATCCATCAGTTTAGCATTTATATCATCGAATAGTTTCTTATCCCATCCTCCCTTAATCATGGGCCAAAGAGCCTTACGAAACTCTCCTGATTTAGTCAGGGCTGTATACCATAATGGAAATACCTGTCTAATACCAGATATATCTCCTACCGTATCAGCATTCTTAGAAAGTGTTAATACTTGATCTATATACGCCTTCTGTCCTTTCAGTTTGTCTATACCTTCAGCAGTACTAGGTACACTAGAACCCATTCCTATACCAGATTCCTCCTTAAATGCCTTCCATGTAGGTGGTAATCTGGCACCAGTTTCATCCTTAAACATTTGATGGACTAGTTCTCCCATCCTACCTAAATTTGAGTCAGGTCCAGTTTCAGTACCCGGAATACCATGTATAATTTCTTCTACGTGATGACTAACCCAATCTAATGCATGTGCCACATACCTATCGAATTTCTCCAGTGGCATTGATCCTTCTGCATCTTCAATCAGCTTCTTAATAATATTATAAGTATTTTCACTAATTAATCCTGATGCCTTATCTGCTCCCATTTCGATAGCTTTAGTCAATACTGTTTGGACTGCTCTACCAATTCCTCCCATAAATCTCTTAGCCATGAAGAAGGATACTGCCGGTCCTTCAGGAGTAGTCACAATATCTGCTGATACAATAGCTTTACCAGCAGGATTCCTGTAGATAAGGTCCGCACCTCCACCATACGTATCTTTAACTTCTAGTCCTGGCCGTCCATCAGGCTTACTATCTAGTTCTCTATCTGCCATATCATCCCAACTAGTACGATTCTTACTAGGAGGTCTATTAGCGTATGATCTATCTGCTAAGGTTTTCTTCAGATTAGCAATATTCTGCTGAGTCAGTTGAATCTTTTCATAGTTAAACTTTTTCTGAATCATGTCAGGACGTGTATATCTTTCCTGTAGTGGTAGATTAGCTTGAGTAGGTTCACCTGGAGGTAAAGGACGCGGCTCAGGAGTAAGCTGGAACTCGTTTCCGCTCAGACCCATATTACCAATCTTTCTTAACTGCTCCTGTGTATGCACCTGACCAATAAGAGATAATGGTTGCTGTCCAGTGGTCGGTCTACCTACATTCGTTGGTTCTGCTCCAAATGGGGTGGGAAAACTAGTAACATTTGAAGGCTCATTACCTACTATCTGATTAGCATTCTTTAGAATATTATCTACTTGCTTATCAATTGGTAGTTCAAATTGACCTAGTTTACCCTTTATTCCCAGTCCAACAGGAGATGGTCTATCCGCAAATGGATTTCCTCCGAGTCGTTGGATTATGTCAAAGTATACCTTCTCCCTCTCCGTTACTGATGTAGCCTTACGAATCGTGCTCATTATATCTTCTAATAGTGTAGTAGATGTATCCTTTCCTAATAATCTCCTAATATTGTCATACATAGTTTCTAGGTCTAATGTGCCCGTAGTGTCTCCAATAATACCTGCTTTAGCACCTTTTTCAGGAGGATTTCTAAATATCTCGAATCCATTTTCCTCACCAAGAGGAGTATAACCTTGTGCAATCAGTCCATCTCTAACTGTCTTACGTCTTACCAGTACTCTTAACAATAGCATTTGCTTGATCTACTGCAACTGGAGTAACATCCTTTATTCCTGCCATCTAGATTGAGCTGGTTTAGGAACTGCAATAGTGATGTTCCTTTAACTGGTTCAGGCGCGGGTCCCCCTATAGCTTCTTCTCCACTAATATCCGATGCAGGACTTATTGGAGTTTTAGGAGCAGCAGTAGGAGCTTCAGGAGCAGGAGGTGGAGAAAGAAGAATACCCTGAACTTCTGAATCTGTTAGATTGTCAACAATCTCAGGAGTGAGCTTCCATCTCTCAGTAACGCGGGATTACTACGCAGAGCAGCCCGCATATCCGCAATAGTTGATTCTGGCACAGGCGGTTTAACCTGGAATGGAGTCTCTCTAGGAACTCCCTCATAAGGAATATCAGGTTGGAATGGTAGACTGTATTGCTGTCCTTACCAGGAGGCGCAAATGCTTCCGGTTGAGTTGTAAATCTCCCCCTATATCCTCTACGATAGCCAAGACCTGTTAAATCTGGCTGCGTCTCGGCATATTAGCGAATGGTGTTTCAAAATTAAGTCCAGCCTGACCCGGTGGAGTAGCTGGATTTTCAGCTACAAATGGAGTTGGTCTCTGTGTTTGTAGTATTCCTAATCCACCTTTCGTGCCTTCAGGCATTCCAGGTAACATTCTCTGTGCTTCTGGTGGACCAAATGGTATAGCTTCAGGTGGAAGTGGTGGAGCAGCTCCACTAGGTCTCTACCTCTGCAAGAAATTTACCAGCTCCACGAGTTAATGCAAGAAGTCCGCTGCTCCTACAGCTTGTCCGGCTAAACCAGGATAATCTCCATGTTCCCATGCTTCTTGGAAACCTTTTACAGGAAATCCTATTTGACCAGCAGCTTGAGCACTAGCCGCAGTTCTACTCATTGGAGGTGTAGTACCAGCAGCAGCATAAGGATCTGATAACCACTCTTGAGGACTCTTACCCTGAAAAATATTGGCAATTCCCTTTATAGCACCCTCAATGGGTTGCTTTATAGGTTCAAATAAACTCATTACTGCTTCAGGGTATTTTTGCTGTCCAAATAAATCCTCACTTTTTCTAGCACCTTCTCTTATTTGATCAATTAACTCCGTTCCAAATTTGGTACGTTAGCCCAAAAACCAGATTCATAAGGATCAGGGGGTACAGGAACAGGAGGAGTCAACATCCTTGTATACTTAGTATCTTCAGGAGTCAAATAATCAAGGTAGTTTATACTCTCATTAGGTGCATTATTACCAAGAGAATAGTCACTAAAGTCAGACTAGTACTACCCTCCCATACAGACGGAGTATATGGTATTGGTTCAGTTAAAGGAGTATACGGTATTGGTGGAGTAAGTTGCCCGTAATATGTTTCATCTTGATAGGCCATTATTTCACCCGTCTATATCCCTGAAGTTCACGTGCAGGAACTTCATTTGTAGGGATAGCCACCATAGAATGAGGAGGTTTTGGATCTATCATTAAAGTATAGACACCAGATCTAATTCCTTGTTCTATTTCTGTTTGTGATGGTTGTTTAGTAGGTCCAGCTCCTGTGTCTGGAATTGACCTTCGGGTGGAACAGTTGGAGTAGGCTGTTGTGAAGCAGGTTTAGGTAGTGGTGGAGGAGCTGGATAAGTTGGATTTTGTTCATTTTGAATTCTAGCAGCCAACTTATTATATTCATTTTACTTGTTCTTGAGTTACCTTTCCTCCCCACCACCATCCAGAACCAACTACAGGAGGATCTACTAGTCCCATTTTTCCATTATCTTTCATCTCGAACCAATGCCTCATATTTGGTTCATTACCATAAATTTTCTCAATTCTAGCTTGTATCACATCAGGCATTTGACCGGGAGTTCCTACCTGTTTATTAATAGCTTCAAGACTAGCACGATAATTAGCTAGTAAGAACTGTACTTCAGTCTGAGATATGTCTTTTTGCTGCATAGCAGCAGCCATTATTTGTCTTTCAGTTATTCCAGTTCTAGACTGTAGTAATTGTATATCCATTTGATTGAAGTTACCAACTTGACCCAAGTCAGTCATTGCTTCAGGTCCAGTTTTCTTAGGATCAACTAGTACTACCCTACCATTTACAACCTTAACAATAGAATCTGGACCTGCTGCTGTTTTCTGAGCATATGCATTGGCCTTAGTCATAGCAGCATCAGCTTTTATTTTTTCAGTTTCGGCCTGGGTCCTTTGATTTCTTTCTCCAGTTGCTAGATTAGTAGCTAAACTAGTAGCTAATTGACGTTCATTCACGTTCTGTGAATTTTCTAGTGTAGCTGCCGATTGGAATGGACCCGCTTTAGCAGCCCAACTTGCTAGTTCTTGATTATAAGGTTCATTTAGAATCTTGTCAGCAGCACCCGCACCTCCGCCAAATCCTGCCATACTCGCAGTCAGTTTACGCATGAAACTTGGCGGTTCTCTTTCAGGAAATGAGTCAAGAAATGAGTTCAGTCTACTACTAGCTTGTGTGCTAGGTGTATAGAGTTGTTTCTGTAGTTCAATTAGGCGTTTCATGTATGCATCCTGTATCATTAGCTGGCTGTCGTTGCTGCTGTTGTCCAAATGACTGAATTGGATTCTGATATTGTGGTATAGGCGGTGGAGGAGGAGGAGTTGTAGGAGGTGGAGTGTTATAAGTAGGCGTACCAGTATACGGATCTATACCTGTTGAAATGGATCATATTCACCTGATCCCTGATCTGGTATATCATATGAGGACTGGAATGACTGTCCTTGATCTCCATAACTAGGCATTCCGTAATTCTGCATTACGGACTGTTGATGCAGGTTGTTGATGTCAAACGGATTAGAGAAAAATGGATCATATGCCATGATTAACCCCAATCCGGTTCATTTGGATCGTAATCATTTGGATTCCATGTAGAACCACCTAAACCTGGTATACCTGCGTTACCACCACCTCCACCCCACGGAGGCATTTGATAACCACCACCGCCACCAACATTAGGTATATTAGTGTTATATCCACCTCTACCAGAACCTATTGGTGGAGGAGTTGGCCCTTGTTGCTGACCTTGCTTTAACCACGGAGCTATTGCTTGAGCACCTTGATTAATCAATCCACCTACTTGATTAACACGACCTAGAGTTTGTCCCCACTGATCGGGTAGTTGTTGAGCATTTCCTAATTCATTAAGAAAGCCCTGATTCATACTACCACCCTGACTTACTCCACTCAGTAATTGATTACCGAACATATTGGATAGACCAGGTGTAGCGGAATATAAACCAGTCATTCCACCTAATGCACGCAATCTATCATTTGTACTCTGCGCGGCAGCGGCAGAACTAGCAGCTCTACCAGCCGCAGCAGCCGCATTATTCTGTGCTTGTGCCTGTGACATTGCATTTGCATTATATGTCTGACCCTGATTAGTTCAAGTTAGCATTGAACTGTCCCGCATTTAACGCATTTGATGCATTAGCTAATCCAGCCTGCAATTCATTACAATATCGAATTGCTGACCCTGAAATGCTTGACCGGAATTAAACTGATCTGCATTTAACTGATTTCCAATGTCAAACTGATTGCCCTGGAATGCCTGACCAGAATTGAATATGTCACCTTGCATTTGTGCAGCTAGTTGCTGCTGCTCAATATTAGACATTCCACTCAATCCTGCCAATCTGCCTGCTTGCTTCATTTGTGCTAGTTGAGCCTCAACATTAGTTGAAGCATCAGCCATTCCCTGACCTTGTTCCCTAGCCATTTTAGCTTGTGTAGCAATGGCATTAGGTGAATAACCACCTTGCAATGACCTCTGCTGACCTATATTCCTCTCTGCATTAGCATATGCAGCTCTAATGGGAGCAATTCCACGAGCGCGCATATTAGCCATGTCTGCATCAGAGTATCCACCTGTATTGGAAAATTCTTGAAATCCGCCATATGATGCAAATGGGTTACTAGCCTTAACTCTTTCTATAGGCCCCATTTTCTGTGCAGATACGCGCTCTAATGGACTTAATGCACGCGCACTAACTCTTTCTGCACTTACTCTTTCAGGGTCAACTAGAAATGCATCATAACCACCACCACCACCGCCGCCCCCACCTCCACCACCATAATCAGTTCCTTGACCAGAAGCAATACTTCTATACTGATTCATAATATCAGTATAGTCACCGAAGTTTTGCTCCGATGCCTGACCATAGTTTTGGGCCATCTGATTAACCATTGGCCCTTGCTGTTGGTTATATCTGTTTTGCTGAGTCGTAATTGCACCTGTCATTACGTCTCTTGGATTAGTTGGAGTTGGAGCTGGTGCTGCTGGTGCTGCGGGTTTTTTATCCTTACCCATATATCCTCACAAATCCAAGATTAGCGACTGTCCGTAAGGGTATCTAAATCCATTTTTTACTAATCGTCTGGTATATCTAGGATCATGAGTCCATATATGCATACGGTCATAACCCGATTTCCTACAGACGAATTTTGATGCATCTAAAAGCTGATAGAGTCCTGCCGCTCTAACTTTTGGCTCTCGCTCCATATTTGTGACTGCGATGCACTCAGCAATGTCACAAATCCCACCCGATGTTATTAAACCCTTTTCATCTTCTACAACAAATGCACAGACGAAATTCATGAAATCTGGCAATTCTAGTTCACTCGCGAAATACCTCGAATGAAGTCTCTCTATTTCTGCCAGGTCTGAGTGATTAGCGGCGCGTATCATAAACTTATAGCAACTTGACCATAAAGATTCATACCACCAGCAACCCAATTTGGAGCATTAGTGCTTTTAAGAAGAAGTATCTGATTTCCACCAGCATTCACCTGAGCTACTCCCGCACTAGCACCACCAGGATCACCATAGTTCATAGTACCAATGCTATACCGACCACCTGCCGAGAATGGAAGGGTAATAATAAGAACATTACTTAATGTACCACCTATAGCCGCACCCTGAATAACGAAACTCACAATGGCAGTTCCTCCGATCAGAGTATATGCGTAGGTAAGTTGATTTCCAGCAGCAACAGTCCATGTCATTCCTCCAGTACCAGTATAATTAGCTGCGTTGAATGCTATATCAGTCCAATATCCTAATCCTTGAGCACGACCAAGCTCGTAAAATGCTCCAGTTGCGGCAATATTTCCTACAACTTGTTGATGTGTACTAAAGTTATTATTGATATTTTTTAATGCAACATTCGTACTCAATCTAGCATCTGCTACAGTTCCGGTAGTAATTACTGCACCACTCAACGCTACTATTGCATCAGTTCCACCTGGTTCATGCGTAGTATGATGTGGACCTGCTGCCGGTCCTGTAGCACCTGTAGGACCTTGTGGTCCTGTAGCACCTATAGGTCCTTGAGCACCTGTAGCACCAGTTGGACCAGCAGGACCTGGAGGACCTACTGGACCCTGAGTAAGAGGATTCCATATAGGAACCCACTCAGTAGTTGCAGGATCAGGTATAGTTAATGGTTCGACAACAGGATCATCAGCCATTTTGTCTACTCGATGTTTGTAACCAATCAATAGCTTCTACTGCATATTTAGTAGCTGTACCTGATTGCCAGGGTACTTGAGCTATATAGTTATACAGAAGATCGAATTCCTGTAAATCTATCTGCATCTTCTTAGTTCCATTTCCTGATAATTGTCTATCAGGTTCTCCATTCACCAGTTTCTTACCACACGGCTTCAATTCACTAACACTCTCCAATTTCTCGAATATTCCCACTTCAAGTCGGAGTATCTGCATCCCTTTCTTTTCTTGCAGACTACCACCGAGTACAAAACCGACAAAACAGAATTCAAAATGACGTTTCCCTAGCTCGTTATCAAAGTCGAGTATCATGTTAATTCTTCTGGCAAAGGTAAATTTCGTAGTATGCTGGCATATTCGATGCAGCAGCTACGCTACCTGATATTCCTGGTCCCTCACTAGCGATACTGCCTGTTCCTGAACCAGAGCCACTGAATGAATGTGAGTGATTGCCGGTAGTATTTGTGCTACCAGCTACATCAACATTGAAGTTATGCGTATGATTATCACTGATGACATGGAAACTGGCTCCTGCATCTGCCGTTTGATTCCAATTTGCACTCTGTGTTACACCAGATCCCGATGCATTAACACTATGACTATGATTTCCTGCATCTGCTGTACTTCCACTAATACTAACTGATACTGTTCCTGTTTGACCGCCATGTGAGTGAGCTGCGACACTTAAACTTCCAGTTCCATGCGTGTGAGTATCTGAACCACCTGTAGCACCTGGATTACCTACACGCAGAAACCTACCATCTAATGACGTGACGCGCGTCCATCCAGCAGGACATGGTGACGTACTAATTACAATCAGACCAGAAGGAAATACTTCCGGTGATGATATTGTCTGCCATGTATTGTCTCCTCGCAAGTAAGTACTTCCAGTTGGCGCATTAGTGCCGAGCCGCGCGAGTGGTACAGTTCCAGCAGTTAATTGATTTGCATTAAGTGGCGTCGAACCTAACCCTCCATTTGCCTGCACAGCACCATATGATAGAATGTATTGAGCCTCCACACTACCACTAAGAACAGCATTAACTCCTCGAAAAGCACCAGCCGCAGCGACATCACCAGCTGCAATAGCAAGTGCTTCTACATCAAGTTCACGACCAGGCACATTCGCACTAATATAACCTCCTGTAATTCCACCAGTAGCATTAATAGTTCCTGCTTGTATGTTACCACTTACATAGAGGCTAGCACCGGAAAAAGTATTTCCATAAAGTGTTCCATTACGTCCAAATATATATTGTATTTGAATAGCTGTTAATGCATCATCTAAGGCTTCAAGAATTATATCTCCATTAGAATAATTAACAAATCTCCAACGCCTACTATTTACAGGACTACTAGGATCATAGAAGTTTAGAAGAGAGTTAGCTCCTACAATACTAGTATATGAAGCAAGTGTCTGAGCTACAAAATTGTTATCAATATTCTTGAGTGCCACATTTGAGGTTAATCGAGCATCAGGTAACGTCCCCGTAGTATCAGTTAATGGAATTAGTGCAACAGTTGACGGTTCACCCGCTGTACTTCTTACATATCCATTAGCCAGCAGATTTAATGCGCGCTCGTTAGTTAATCCAGAATGTGGAGATACAGTCCAGTATGTAGCATCTAACGCCGCATTACCTGATGGACCTGCTGGACCTTGTGGTCCTGTTGGTCCTGCTGGTCCTGGTACTGTACTAGCTGGACCTGTAGGACCTGGTGGACCTGGAGGACCAGTTACAGTAGCTATACCTACACCCGGCCATGTTACAGGAGGATTATTGGTCGGTTTAACACAGATATATGCTATGTTATCTGGTCCAACTACAATATCACCATCACTGTATTGAGGCCCGGCTACGTAATTTCCTGAATACTCTAAATCTAAATCTATGTTTCTCTGACCAGTTACGGAGTCATCAGTCGATAGCCCACGTCTTGCAAGTAATTGAAGTGAATTTGGTATTAAAGTTCGTTCATCCAACTTAGTTAGATAAGTTGCATCTACACTAGCACCTCCACCAGTTCCACCACCACCTACTCCACCAGTTGTAGTAACATCCCCTTTAGGCTCAAGAGTAGTGCGTCCTAATCGCTCAATTATTTCCTGAACGACTTGATATAACGGTTCTTCAGTATCTCTTGTTTGAGCTAATGTAGCCTTTAAGTCTAAAAATCCAGGTTGCTTTTTAGGTGGTCTAAATGCCATGTTACGAACCTGGATATGACTTGTATAGTTCCTTTGAGAAGATTACAATTCGGTTGATTCTGAATTTCTCGTAAGGATTCGTAGTTCTGATAGCAAAGGATGCGCGCTGCTCCACAAAATTGACGATGCGCGTCGGAGAATACCGTGCAGTCCAGTTCATAAGAAGCGGAACCATTGCTTTTGACCGCATATCATCGAGAGAGAATGCGTATAGCTCTAAATAACCGAATCCAACCACCCGGATACGAATCGAGCCAAAATGAGATGTACTCTCTCCAGAACTTTCTTCAGATGTTGCTGCGCCTCTAGGCATGACTACTCACCTATGTATGCTGTTCTAATCGTAGGATCTGGAATCTTCTTCACTACACCACGATTATACTGATCAATAGATGGACCACCTCTATTAATGGCAAAAAGACCAGCCATATCTTGCGCAGGTAATTTAGGAATTCCAGTTGGATAACCAAGATAAGTGACATAGAGCAGCAGATAACCCATGAATGCCGTATTAGTCGCCTGCTGGGGTGTTACAGGCACCCACTTAAATTGACCACCAAACTTCCATAGATACATATTACTAGCCTTGATAGGACCGGGTATTGTAACCCCGGTAGTACCAGGATTAATTCTATATTGAGTATCAGTTGTATTACTGACTTCTACTCCATTTTCATCCTTGTATAATCCCCACGCCTCGTTAAATACTATACCAGGGTCAAGTCCGCCAAAAGTGGCCGCATAATATATAATACTCTGAATTTGAAAGTCAAGTTCTGGAACTGAACCCTTATCTGCAAAATCAAAGAAATCCACTCCCTTATAGAATGTAGGAATTACTGGAGTTAGTCCAGGATCAATAGTTATTTGTGTAAATTTATTAGGATAGACCCAAGTAGGAGTTGGATAGTGATTTGCCATGTATTGGGGATCTGCATACATCTCCAAGTTGCCCGGAAAATCAATTCGTGAAAATGCATGTCCATGTTCCCAATTTGGAGAAGCATATGGATTAGCAATACTAGCTAAATCTCCTGGTGTACGTAGAGGACTAGCCCAAAATGGTGCAGGCCCAAAACCATCAGTACTTGTATCCCATCTCTGCGCCTGTTTTTCAAATTGTGCTAAAGTAAGAGCGGAGTTCCAGAATTTGAAGTTGCAGATAGGCAGGGACGCATGAGTTATAAGCTGAAAGTAGTTAAAGTCAAAGTTTAGTGTCTCTGCTTGATATGCCAAACTATACGTTAGCTTAACTTCATTCAACCAAGGTTGCGAAACTGTAGGATCTTCGAATCCTACATACATATTAAAGTATGGAGGAGTCCAAGAAACACAGATTAACATCCAACGGTCAATCTGGACATTTGCAAAGGCTTGTGTTGCAATTTGTACAGATCCTTGACGCGCCCATATAATCCACTGTTGACCATTATGGGCAATATCCACGAAACTTCCATCAAAACCAGTATGAGTACTCACACCAGCAGTTGGAATAGTATTGAGTGGTCTAACCCAATAACTGTAGCTAAATGAATTAGACTGGTTTACACCCGGAAATACTAGGGGAGGAGTCGCAAGTTCTCTACTAGCGTTCCAGAGAGCAAATCCAACTGCGCCCGCGTGTGGTTTAACAGCCATTATGCTGGACCAGGAGTACCCAGAACTAATTTATCAGTCTCAATTAGTGCAATAGTATGTACTGGAACATCAAAAATCCATCTAGCCCATTTGATAGTCTTTGGATTCAGTCCATTTCCATAATCGGCGTGTAACATATTAGTCCGAATTGAATCTGGAAGTGTAATCCATATCTTTTTATTGATAGTATCATTAACAATTTGCATCATATGGTAGTTATTTCGGGCAATATTATCCCTCCAATAGCGTTCAATCTTCCATGACAGTTCAGGCTGCGCATACGTGCCATTAAACAGCATCATACCTGACCAGTCAACTATTAACAAAAAATCAATGTTTACTCCACCTGTGTCAAGAACTGTTGCAATGCCATGAACAGGAGCACCAATACCTTGATCGAGTATTTCCTCCTGCCAGGATGCAGGTACATCATTGTTATCTGAGTACGCTATAGTCCTTGTTTTTTTGAAAATGTAGAGAATGTCTCGGAACTCCTGCACATTAGTTAGGGCTTTACCATCTAACGGTGCAATAATGAGTCCATCTACCTTACTGATTGACTCAGGTTCACCAGCCGCACTTACTCTTGCCAATGAACGGTTATCTGTAATCCCCGCAGGTAATCCCACTAGTGTCTCAGCCGTACCATATTCACCTACCATTACAAGTCGTGAGTGATATGTATTCAGGTTCACACCAGCAGGAATTTCAGAAAAGTTATCAATTAGATGCGATGCATCTGAAATCAAATCAGAATCAAAGTAATGTCCTTGCCATGCATTAGCTGTATTATTTGGAATAGTTCCACCAGGAATAAAGAAGAATTGATACCCATACTTATCTCCACTATAGTCTTTAATTACTTTAGTTGAAACTAAATGACGTTTCTTAATCCAGGCATTAGGTGATATTGGAATATTACCAACAGCAATGTCATGAACACCACTAAAAATAAATGCACCAAAAAGTGGTGGTCCTAATGCAGTTATATAGCCAGTATCTGTTTCATATACTGCGGCAATGAGATGTAATCCCGGATCTGTTACATTACCTGGTGAAGTAGAAGTAATTTCATCTACAAGTATTTTTCCAGCGGGACTACTACTAGGACTATCAGGTGCAGCAGGTGGTGTTCCTGCTGCTTTACGGGCCATTGAAGTACCATCACCATTATAAACATAGAGGAACTCATTCTGAATTCCAAGTTGATATGGTACTCCATAATCATCCGTATAAGTCTTAAACGGAGTAATGTATGCGCGCCCATTGATTGCAACGAATCCAAAATCTTCCATCGTTGGAATCGTCAGAATTAAATGGACTGTATTAGTAGATCCGAGTATGTGATAGATGCTACCAGTGTCATTAAGAGCAAGTAGAGTCTGACCTTTCTGAGTTACATAGTTGTAGATTCTTTTTATCTTGAGAGGTGGTAGAGGACTGGCAATGTAGTTAATTAATCCATCCCGTGTCTCTACACCAGAATGGAAATACTGTACATTATCAGCCTGAATGAGATGGTCACTAGGAGCGGATTCATAATCACCCCTAATCCACCATCCATTAAATTCCTCTATTACCAGAGGATCATGGTCCCTAGTACCCGCCATAACTAGAATCCACCTCTAGCTTTATACGCAGCTCTGAATGGTCGATGCCGAGTAACAATTTCCTGCTTTCCCTTATTACTAATTGTAATGGACCTTTCCGCTGCTTCATCAGCCTGAGTTTCTAGTATCTTAGCTCTACTTTCATTCTCTCCGATGAACAGCGCGCAGAACGCAGCAGTTTTGTACGACAAATACGTCCGCGCACCAATCAGTGTAATTATAGTATTCTCATCTGCCGCATATGGAATCCCCTGAAACACATATTTCAACACTACTTCCATGTCAATAGAAGCAGCGTTAAATCTGATTATCCCTCGTTCCCATACCCACCATACAAGTGAATTAGTAGGAGGTGATGGTTCAGGAAATTCCCTTCTTGGCAATCTACGATATGCTCCAAATGCAGGATCACTTGGATGGTGAGGTACACTTGAATAGGGTCTTTCCTGTATTTCCTGAATTTCAATCAAGTCACCTGGATATTTTGACATACCTGGAGTTGGATCTTCAGGAGTTAGAAGATAGGGTCCATTTTTTGGTACAAGAATAGGTTCTGCTGACCAGTGATACGAAGTTAAATTGGCGAAGGGACTATTAGACTCTGAAAGCAAGTCACAAAATTCCTCAATCGCCAAGTTCAGATACGGCAGCATCACTTTGTAGGTATAATCAGTTTTATTAGGATCATTTAGCAAGTTTGCCGCACGATCCATTAACTGACCCGCCGATACTGATGTAGTAGACATGACCTTAACTCATTACGAATGCGTAATTCCCACCAGTAATCGTGCAAGTAAGTGTCGTCACACCATTCAAGTCAAATTCCTTGACCATCGTGGACTGTGCTGGATCTTGATAGATTTGAAGAATCTTGTCATTCAAATCCATGTCAACTCTCGTCACTCCTAGCAATACTTGTGACGTAAGTGCTCTAGCTGGACCCGTCGGTGCCGTTACTGTAGCTTGATGTGGCATTTTATCTCTCCTTACTGCGCAAACGTGAGATTCAGCTTCTTCGCCAATTCAGGGTCAGCAATAGCCTTGCATGTCTGACAGATAGGAAATAAAGCATTCCTCAGACTGCCACACGCTACACATCTGACCAATTCTGCCTGTTTCGCATCACCAATCCACGGTTTATTTTCGATATTCAGTTCTTTACACGCCAACCGTGCATCATCTGAAATCGAGAGTGGATTTCCATTACTTCTAGACCACAGAATGTCCGCGATGCGTATCAACTCAAGAAACCACTTCTTCTGCGTAGCTTGTGCCTTGATTAGAAGTGGCATATGCTCCTTCTTGAGCTTTACCACATCAAATTCACCCGGTACATAGAATAGACCAGGCATTTGATCAGCCATATTGCAAGCCAGGAGTCCATTACAGTAATCCTTTACTACAGAATCAGCTACAACAGGTGAACCGACTGTCATTTCAAGCAGCGGTTCATGTTCTCCCACTTCTCTCCACCAATTACTTGATCCAACTACTAGAATTGATGGATTCTCGAATGTTCCAGGCCGAAGTTCAAATACTCCCGGTTGCATAGTCGGTTTTCGCTCGTAAATTGGCTTCGGTAGTATGCTAACTACTGTACTTTTGTCCATTGGGTTAATCGGACTCCTAAGCATACGTCGATTAGGATGAT
>CAUVYU010000189.1:12500-17540 GCA_963556255.1 Allolobophora icterica | reverse complement strand
TCCAGCTGTCAATCATAAGACTGGACGGGTAAGTGACAAGGCGAGGCAATCCACGACCGTCGAAGGCAGCAGGGTTGACGGCAACTAGACATCTGACCACCGCAAGATGTCTGTAAGCACTGCTGAGTGCTTCTACAACAATGTCACACACAACGCAGTCAGCTTAGATATACATTTAACATGTTTTCTAATGCCACACATTGTCTGCAATGGCGTTTAATCAATAAACTAGCTTAAGTTAGGTTAGAATGTAATGTACGGTAAGAAACGTAAAAAATCTTTGTACCGACGTACAGGCCTTTGATGACATAAAATATCGTTAAGCTGTTTCAATCCATCCAATCAACTTAACTCCACCGTCGCCGTATTCTGGTGGTACCAGTCTCAGACCTGAAGAAAGGTGGAGGGCGATGCTAATAATCTTCGTTAAAACACAGCATCGTGAAACAATAACTATCAACCCAATCAATCACTACATAAGTTCACATTACGGGCCCTGTAAGGTAAGGTCAACAACAAGTGCCCTGGAAGCCACAAGATGGAGCTGATGGAGCTAAACAATGAATTCTACTATAACGACGACTTCTGCTACTGCTGCTGCACGCTTGTCTCTCGTTCTTTCTATCTTTCTTCCTATCTTCATTACTTTTGTGTTCTCTCTCCGTCCTCTCTCTCTCTCTCTCTCTCTCTCTCCTCTCTCTCTCTCTCTCTCTCTCCTTCTCTCTCTCTCTCTCTCCCCCCTCTCTCTCTCTCTCTCCTCTCTCTCTCTCTCTGCGTGAGTCTGTCTCTCATTCTGGCTGTCCCTGCTTCTCGCTCAGTGTCTCTCTCTGTCTCTCTTTCTATCTTTCTTTCTATCTTTCTTTCTATCTTCATTACTTTCTCTCGTGTCCTCGCTCCGTCTCTCTGGTCGGCTTTCTCATTCTGGCTGTCCTTCTTTCTCGCTCACTGTCTCTCTGTGTGTCTGTCTGTCTCTATTTGTCTGTCTCTCTTTCGGTCTGTCTCTAATATCTCTGCAATAATTGGTTCTCTCCGCTGATTCTCACTTTCTGTTTTTTTCTGTCTGTCTGCCTGTCTGTCTCTCTTTCCTCATGACTCTCTTACTGTCACTTGGTCTCTTGCACATGTGCTCTCTTTCACTCTTTGCCATGACTCTCGCTCTCTGACTCTCTGTCTGTCTTCCCGCTCTCCTCTTGGTCTTTCTGTCTCCCCGAATCTACTGTTTGTTTCTCTCTGTCTGTCTCTGTCTCTGTCTGTGTCTGTCTGTCTGTCTCTTTCTCTCTCTCTGCCGATGACTGTTGTCTCCTTCGTGTCGGCAGTTTTTATCTATAGCCATGGCAGTGAGTCGGACAGTGTCTTCCTTTGTGTCTGTCTGCCTGTGCGTGTCTATATACGACTGTCTCTCTGTCTCTATCTGTCTGTATGTCTGTGTATCGTTTCTGGTCTCATGGCACTGAACTTAAAAGAAGGCTGAAAAAGCAAAGAAGAATCAAGTATTGCGTACAACCTCACATCAGTCATTTCGCCGCACAATTAGCCGAGGTCGAGCAAACGATGTTGGTCACGTCACGCCCACCTCAGCCGACATGGCACCATCATCAGAGGAACGGAATGGATATGGGGGCGTCAAGAGGGGAGGGGTTCGTGACGGGGAACTGACTGGCGCCGGAAAACCCCACGTGGGACCGATTCGTCGCATATTTTGTCGAGTTTCTCGGCCACTTCCTCTGGGTAGATTATCGCCCTAGCAGGTGGCTAGTTTTGTTTTCGTCTGCCTGCCTGTCTGTGTGTCTGCCTATGTGTGTATGTCTGTCTGCATATAGATGTGTCTGTTTATGTGTATGTCTACCTACGTGTCTGTCTGGTTAGATGCTCGAATGTGTTTGTCAACCGATGTCCGATTGTTCTGTGTCTGTTGTGTCTCTCTGTACGTCTGCTTGCCTATGTTTCCATCTGTCTGTCTGTTTACCTCTAACCCTGGGGAAGGTGGGGTACGCACGACTCTTTTACCCCACCTCTACCTCACTCGTCCGTTCCGCGCGCGTGAAAAGACGGACTGGAGAGGGTGTCGCTGCTGATAGTAGTCGCATGATGATGATGATGATGATGATGATGACGACGACGACGACGACGACGAGCGAATTGCGTGATGAGGAAGACTTCTGTTTGCCTCAGCAGCTTAGCCGAAGCGCACTGTCTTTTGGCCAATATTGGGTAAGGCAGGCACCAACCATGCACAGTCGGAACCTATATTTATAGCTGTATCCTTCTAAAGGCGCTATATAAATCTACTAATGCAATGACGTTCAAGTCGGGTATAGTGCGATGCAAAACAACGCGAAACAATGCAATTGTAATAGAATAGAGAGGAATACAATACAACACAATACAATACAATGCAACACAATGCAATACAATGTAATACAAAAGCGCGTTACCTTTACCTATGTGTTTATGGAGGTTTCTAGGAAAACGTGTAAACATGTTACCTTGACCTTGATGCTTCAGAGGAGTTTCTGCTGTGGCGTGTGAATAATTGTTTTACCTTAATCTTTCTTATCCTTAACATTTACAGCATGCTAACTGAATCGCACTTTATTGACTTCTCAACATCAGTAATAGAACCAATACAGTTTTGAAGTAAGAAAACACACATGGCGTTGATTCAGAGGTCAATTGGCCAGACTAATCGGTTCAACAGACCCGCTATGGCTCTCCAGGGTTGGTCTATGCTTCCATTGTTAATAGGTGGCGACTAAACACGCTCAGTTAATTCTATATAGGTGCTGAAGTAGCGCTGTCATAAACCAATGGAGCATATATTGAACAAATGCATCACTACTGGTACTTAAATTATTACTATATGTATTACTCAACTAATAATTTTAAATTCCAGTCTTGTTGTCCTCGAGACCAAGGTCTTGGTCTCGAGTGCACTCGAGTTCGTTTTTAAAAGTCTTGGTCTTGGTCTTGGTCTTGAGGTTCGAGGTCTTGGTCTTGGTCTTGGTCTTGAGGATCAAGGTCTTGGTCTTGGTCTTGAGGGTCAAAGTCTTGGTCTTGGTTTTCCAAGACCAAGACCAAGACTTTTGACAATATGAACAGTCATTTAACAAAACGTAAGAATTTTTTTAATTTATCCAATATTTACGTATACAAGTGTTTTAGTACTTACATGGTGTGAATGAGGCTTTACTGTGTTGTTTTGGACAATTATTTTGATTTCAAGTTATTTACCATGGAATGATTTCAAAACAGACTCACGATTTGTACATTTACATCAAGTGCTTGAAAAGCTGCTCTGTGTGCCAGTGATTTCAGAACCTGTAGAATGTATTTTTCACATGGCAGAATTTTATGAGGCTCCACAGGTCACGTCTTGGTCAGAAAATTCTGAGCGAATTGGTTTTTTATAAAATGCAGCAGGCATTTGGAATAACATTTCGCATGGAGGACTTTTGTAAATGGGTCATTATCCGAAAAGTGCAGAATCGATGTCCCATGCTGGTTTTTTGAGTTTTTTAGATAATTTCTTCAAATTTTTTTTGCCTAACCTTCAAAGAATGAGCAGATTAACATTTCCCATCATTGTTTTAGCTGCTAGATTTTGGAAATTTTGAAAAAAATTACTAAATGTATACAAAATATCATTACCATCCAATGTCCGAGACGGTGTACAATGCATTAAATTCAGCTTTTACGCAAATTTATTCCATTACAACCTGTAACAAAGGTATATTATTTTGATTAATTGGTAGCTAGCATATGCAATAATTAAACATTTAGACTCATTTTCATAATATTTATTTCTCTTTGGACCTATTTAAACTTGTCCATAGAAATAAGCATCATAGCTATCCAATTTTTGGGAAGCCTATAACTTTTACAGAACGTGCTTACTTACTAGAAGAAAAGCATCAAGAACGAGATATTGTCAACTATTAATGGAATCACAAAGATTTGTGTTGAAATTCCTAATATTTTATTTTTAATTTAAGTTTGTGTGTTCCAAATTACAAAAAAGAAAATTTCTGCTTCATTACCATCTAGTGTTGTATTTCCTGGTTTAGGTATATTACAACATTGACAACTTGTTTTATTTGTCGCTTTTGTTGAACTGATTGAAATTACTTATCTGATGGAGTAATTCACGTGAAAATGTTTGACGGCTGTTTTAAATTTCATCATTTTGTCATTACCATTCGCGGTTGTTTTTCATCATTACCATCCGAGTTCATCAGATTTTTGCTATTTTCTCATGACAGTCGCATCTTGTCTCGGATGGTAATGACGCATTGCTCAGAGTGAATTACATGTATTGTTTGTGAATTATTTGATATAAAAATAAATTGCAAGTAATTAGAATTTACTATAAACTCTTAAAATGTTGTTCAACTTGTTTCTAATGCATATAACATACAGTTATAGCTAATGCTGCACAGATTTTTTTCTGCAGCTGAAAATTAAATTTCTTTTTTAAATAATTTAGAAAAATGTCTTAATTTCTTGACACCAGACTAATATATTGTGTGAAGGAAAGGCTTATTGTATTCCCACTTAGGGGCCATCCACATATTACGTACGCACTTGGGGGGGAGGGGGTCGGATTTTGGCGATTTTGCGTACGGGTGCGAACGGGGGGGGAGGGGGGGTAACAAAATGTGTACGTACCCAAAATAAATTTCTAATTATGACGTCCACATTAGCCTATTTATAACTCTGTATTATCCTATAGTCGTCCCATGGCATTTTATTACATTATATAAAAGCCATGTGCAGTTATTCTGTGCTGTGAACGACACCTATAATTTGTCTATATTGGCCCTTCAATAATCTGGCCTAAAGTGCAGACAGGCTGCCTGGAGACACTTTCTGCAGCTGGTCATCGGGGGGGGGGGTGCGTCAAACGTACGTACTCAGGGGGGGGGGGGTGGTGGAAGAAAGTACGCTTGCGAACAGGGGGGGAGGGGGTCCAATTTTCCCGGATTTTTGTGTACGTAATATATGGATGGCCCCTTAATGCTGGCATCATCTACTTTTAAGAAA
>CAUVYU010000189.1:0-7500 GCA_963556255.1 Allolobophora icterica | reverse complement strand
ATCTTATCTGTCTAATCTAATCTAACTAATCTAATCTAATCTAATCTTATCTGATCTGATCTTATCTGTCTAATCTAATCTAACTAATCTAATCTAATCTAATCTTATCTGATCTGATCTTATCTGTCTAATCTAATCTAACTAATCTAATCTAATCTAATCTTATCTGATCTGATCTTATCTGTCTAATCTAATCTAACTAATCTAATCTAATCTAATCTTATCTGATCTGATCTTATCTGTCTAATCTAATCTAACTAATCTAATCTAATCTAATCTTATCTGATCTGATCTTATCTGTCTAATCTAATCTAACTAATCTAATCTAATCTAATCTTATCTGATCTGATCTTATCTGTCTAATCTAATCTAACTAATCTAATCTAATCTAATCTTATCTGATCTGATCTTATCTGTCTAATCTAATCTAACTAATCTAATCTAATCTAATCTTATCTGATCTGATCTTATCTGTCTAATCTAATCTAACTAATCTAATCTAATCTAATCTTATCTGATCTGATCTTATCTGTCTAATCTAATCTAACTGATCTAATCTAATCTAATCTTATCTGATCTGATCTTATCTGTCTAATCTAATCTAACTAATCTAATCTAATCTAATCTTATCTGATCTGATCTTATCTGTCTAATCTAATCTAACTAATCTAATCTAATCTAATCTTATCTGATCTGATCTTATCTGTCTAATCTAATCTAACTAATCTAATCTAATCTAATCTTATCTGATCTGATCTTATCTGTCTAATCTAATCTAACTAATCTAATCTAATCTAATCTTATCTGATCTGATCTTATCTGTCTAATCTAATCTAACTAATCTAATCTAATCTAATCTTATCTGATCTGATCTTATCTGTCTAATCTAATCTAACTAATCTAATCTAATCTAATCTTATCTGATCTGATCTTATCTGTCTAATCTAATCTAACTAATCTAATCTAATCTAATCTTATCTGATCTGATCTTATCTGTCTAATCTAATCTAACTAATCTAATCTAATCTAATCTTATCTGATCTGATCTTATCTGTCTAATCTAATCTAACTAATCTAATCTAATCTAATCTTATCTGATCTGATCTTATCTGTCTAATCTAATCTAACTAATCTAATCTAATCTAATCTTATCTGATCTGATCTTATCTGTCTAATCTAATCTAACTAATCTAATCTAATCTAATCTTATCTGATCTGATCTTATCTGTCTAATCTAATCTAACTAATCTAATCTAATCTAATCTTATCTGATCTGATCTTATCTGTCTAATCTAATCTAACTAATCTAATCTAATCTAATCTTATCTGATCTGATCTTATCTGTCTAATCTAATCTAACTAATCTAATCTAATCTAATCTTATCTGATCTGATCTTATCTGTCTAATCTAATCTAACTAATCTAATCTAATCTAATCTTATCTGATCTGATCTTATCTGTCTAATCTAATCTAACTAATCTAATCTAATCTAATCTTATCTGATCTGATCTTATCTGTCTAATCTAATCTAACTAATCTAATCTAATCTAATCTTATCTGATCTGATCTTATCTGTCTAATCTAATCTAACTAATCTAATCTAATCTAATCTAATCTGAAACCGTGACATTTCAGAATAAAATATAAAGTATATGCATAACGAACTTATATGGCGAAATGTGTAATTACTTACAATATGGCATATAAAATATGCAGTGATATATATATATATATATATACATATACATTGATGATAATGATACATGATTGAAGAATATAGGCCCTATATATATATATATTTGATATATTATGCACACATAAATAACAAATATAAAAAATAATACTCAGCAGAAACTAGTGCATCTAAAAGGCTGCAGGGTAAAATATAAACAGATAGATGTATATTCTCGTAATGTTAATCATATTAATTTTACACAATATAATTATATGTTATTGTAGTTAATACATATACATATATAACCTGATATATATTCACATGACATGCGCAGGTGGGGTTGAGTGGGTCGATTGAGTGGTTTAGGGTCGGAAGGTGTTAAATATGAACGAGTATTATACACGGTCAGTTGGTGGTCATCTATCTGCCTGTCTTATTCTTTCTCTTTATCTCTCTATCTTCGTGTTTCGATCCTTTTGTCCTTCTGTCTGTCTGTCTATCTGTCTGTGTCTGTCTCTCTGTCTGTCTGTGTCTGTCTGTCTCTGTCTGTCTGTCTGTCTGTCTCTCTCTCTGTCTGTTTGTCTTATTCTATGCTTATGCCCGTCTAAACGTGAGAATGACAGTTGTGCTGGTGGTTATAGTGGTAAGCCAAGACAGTGGTGGCTGTGGTAAACCAGAATAACGCCAGAACAGTAATTAATTTCCACGTCTTCTCCTCCTTTTCATCGCTTCAACAGTGCCTGCTCGCCTACTATACGTCTGGGCAATAATGGAGGAATTTCCGACGACATTCGGACCAAAACGTGCCGCTCGGTCGAGCGTGTAACCTTCCGCCTTTTCGAATAATAGCGTCGCCGAAAACGCGCCCAGAATTCTTCTCGGATATTTCGCTGAATGCGGAGAACTGCGACTGAAATTTCGAATATTCTCGAGTATACGGTCGAACGGCGCCGAGCGCGTGTGAATAGGCGCAGATAAGGAACGTGAATGAAAGAGGTGTTCTCCTCCTTCTGTCACCAGATAGCGCCGCGTGTCAGACGGACGAAAAGCAAACGGACGGGGAACCAGCGGAGCGGAAAAATCGGCCAGGATCTCGTCGCAAATCTCGTCCAGTTCCGTTCACTGTGAGTGCGAAAGGAGAAACCGCACGGCGTGCAGTATGTTTCTGTTAGGGCTAGCGTCTGGTGTGTGTCCTGGAGCTTGTAGCAGTATACTAATATAATGTATTGTATTGGGTCGGTCGCAGTCTGAATAAAAATGCTCTTTGCCCATTGAGTCTGTACTCTCTAATGAAGGTTCTGAGTGAACCGTTTCCTTAAGGGAGGCGACACGAAAACTCTGTCTCAAGACCCGACTGTTCGGTTATCGTCGGGTGGGCAATGTCCTGATGTCAGGCTGATGATGGCCTTTTCTCAGAGTAGGGTTCGCTCCATTACCGGAAACAATCGTCCCCATTGCTTGTGCCTTCTATAGTACGGTCTCTAGGTAGCCTACTTACTAATAAAACTGCTGTGGGATGCTGGATTCACTGTCTATATGACTCTAGGTCAACCGAAACTGCTGAGGAATTGTTACCTGAAAGAAAATTTCCATAAACTCCATGGAACTTGTCGCAGCTGCCGCTGTTTTTTTTTTTATAGCAATTTCCAAACTTGAGCTCCACTTATAGCTTCTGTCGCTTCGTTATTGAAAAAGACAAGATATTCGCACAAACTGATGAACAGAAAAATAATACTAACACTAGATCTTAAAAAAATATTCTACGCTTTTTTTGGACTCGGTGCGACTACATATATAGGTCCACACAATCGCCTCGGTGCACTTCCTTTAAGGGCAGCCCTGGCCTTAGGAAAGGTCACCAAGGCGACTGCAGCCTAAGGCATCATGAACTGCTGTACATTGTATTCTAGTGTATTGTATTGTATGTGATGCAGTGAATCGTATTGTATTGTTCGCGGTGTAGTCTTTTGTAGTGAATTGTAATCTGTTGTTTCGTAGTGTAGTGTATTTAATTGCATCGCGTATTAGTGTAATATGTTGCAATTAAAGCATCTTTGAAAGATGCTTACTATTATAGCGGCAGTGTGTTGGTCAGTCTGCGATTGGTAAACAATGATTGTTACTGTATCGGGTGCAGTTGTCTCTTTTTCTCAGTTAGAGGAATTCTCTCGCGTGACGAGAAGCGGAATGATATGGAAGCTAAATGGCTTTTATATATGTCTCTCTATCCATATACACATACACGATCGTATATATTAGATTATATTTATGTATGCATGTAAATACATGTATATATATTAGGGTGGTTCTGAAATCTGAAATTTTGAAATGTGATTATTTCCGCTTATTATCTTGTTCTAGTACATACTAAAATAAATCTGGCCAAATATGAGCTGAGTTGAGCAATATTTAGAGGTAGCTCAATGAGGTTGAAGTTGTCAGAGCTTGTCTAACATAGTCTAATTACTATGCATCCAAAAGATGGTTTCAGTTTTGCGATTACAGTTACGATTAGTAATTATTATTGGATAAAATTAAAGAAAAATGTTAACAGGAAAACTGAGCCTCAGCAAAAAAATTAAACAGAATTTGTTGATGCCTTAGATAATTTATTTGACATTGCTCGTTTGGATGCCTTAAACATAATCGAACTCTAAGAGGATAAAGAGTGTCTGCTTGCCCATAGAGAAAGAGGTCGCCGTTGTTGTATGGGACCAGTTGATAAGGAACTTCAAAAGAAATGAGGGCAACTAAAAGGCAAAGACCAAGCATGGAGAGAAAGCAGAAAGAAGATCAATATTTGGAAGCCATCAATGAGAGAATTATTCTTGAAACCTCTAGTAGTGATGATTTAACTGAAGAATGCGAAGATGGTGGCAATCAAAATGTAAATTTAGTGACAGGGAAAACTCCTTTAAAAAAAGCCACTAACAACAAATATTGTGACACCAAGACTGGCAGCAGCTTTGGACAGGACAAAGTTAAGTGACAGGAAGGCAACATACGTGTTAGCAGCTGCAGCTCTGAGTCTAGGCCACAATGTAGACGAGTTGAAAATCAGCCGTTCTTCAATACATAGAGAACGAGAACAATACCGAGAATAAACTGCTAAGAAATTAAAAGATATATTTAAAACAACTACATCATCTACACTGGTTGTGCACTTGGATGGTTTGACCGTCTACCTGTCATTTCATCTGGTGTTGGGAAACGCCAACTTCTTGAAGTTACCAAGCTACATTCTGGCACAGGAGGAGCACAGGCAGCCGCTGTTGCTAAATTGTTGCTGGAATGATTTATGCTTACTGAAAACTCTGGTTAGCTATCAACAAGAAAATCCTGCTCTCTCCAAAGTAGCCAGCAATAAATTTGCAGGTCATCTGTGGTACCTTAGTGAGGAGCTCGTGGCTTTGGCATTTTTTGATTTGGCATTGACAGCCAAGTCCAAACGAGCAATGGTGAAAGCCTTACACGAGCGACCAGGCCAAGATGATCCTCCTAAGAGAATGTAGGTAAATGTTCAGAAATCTGTGGTCATGAACATACAATGAACATACAATGAACATACAATGAACATACAATGAACTTCATGTTATTTTTTGACTGGCTAAGAATCTATAGTGATTTCTTGAAAAGCGATCCTGAAACATGGGAACCTCAAGATGATTATAAAGTTCCCTCAGAAATTATTCATCATCTACAAGTTGTACATGACAATGCTGAAAGAGGAGTTGCATTGATTGAAGAGTACAATTCTATAATTACAAAGAAAACCAGAAACAATATCTGTTTCAAGTAGTGCATGACCACAGAAGCAACTTTCCCGAATGCAAGAAAGAAATGCTTAAGTCAAAATAAACTTCAGCAAATGATTTGTGAGCCATATATTATTATTACATAATAACATAAAGTCATCCTAATTAATTGAAATTATTTAGAACTACTACTTTAGCAGTTTGTTCACTTAATAATAACAACAATTAAACATTGTTGTTTCATTAGGTAAAGAAAATATTAAAAATAATGGATAATGGAAAAATTTCTTTTAAAATACCTTTATGTCAAATTTAAATGTTATTGAGCTACCCCTAAATGACAAGATAATGTTCTATAACTTTGCACAAATTTCTTTTATATTCATTGGAACACAACAAAAAGCGGAAAGTCAAGAAAAAACAATTTTAATTTTTTTCCCATGAAAGTCAGAACCACCCTAATATATATATATATATATATATATATATATATATATATATATATATATATATATATATATATATATATATATATATATATATATATATATATATATATATATATATATATATATATATATATATATATATATATATATATATATATATATATATATATATATATATACATGTTCATACGTATCTATATATTGCAGTGAATGGAAGTGTGACATAAAAATCCGTATATTGTATATAATGATATTTAATAAATTTAAGATATGGAATAAATAATATGCCGCACGAGTGTCGACTGGGAAACATCTGCCACTGCTGGTTGTCTGGAGAATCGGGAAAAGATCTACGGACTGGAGCAAAATGTTTCAGGATTATATAAAATTTATGGGATAGAGACTTTCAATGGAAGTCCTGCTTCAATGAGAGTTAGTCTGCACTCTCGTGTGGGAAACGGTCCAAGATCAGAAACTAAACGTATGAGGAGATGTATAGGCGATAATAGGCCTATCTTCAACGAACCACTGGGGGTGAATATTAATTCCCATTCCCATACAAATCGCACCATATGATCCACTGACTGTATACGGATCCCTTTTGATCAGACCGTATACTGTTACCAACACGGCTACCATCCACAACCAGACAATTTGTTAATGGACTTTTAGAAATTATCCGCCAGACGGCGTGTCGTCCGAAAGACCGACCGCTGCGCAGTCTGTATGTCTCCGCCGAGGCCGCAGCACATGTATACGTATTCGTGCGCCTCAGGGTCGCTTAGTCCCAGATCGTCTACGAAAATTTGTTGACCGGGACGCCGAAACGCTCGACCCAATCATCGGGGTGGGGTTGGAAGGTTCGATGGAAGGGCGGAGTGGGGTGGGGTGTGTGTGGTGAGGGAGAAAGGGAGGCTGCATGTCATGTGACAGAGCGTCAGCACGATCGTGAATATTCATGACGCGGCAGACAGACAGATACGCACACGCACACGCACACGCACACACACACACACACACACACACACACACACACACACACACACACACACACACACACACACACACACACACAGGGAGACAGAGAAATACAATAGTAGGTGCGTAGATAGAGGGATGGCTAGGGATAAATTATTTGGAGGCAGATGATAGCCTATTAGACAGACAGACAGACAGACAGACAGACTGGCAGACAGACAGACTCGTGGGCTAATAGCTTAATAGTGAAAACTGCGGGAGGTACCCTGATCATTGAGGGTGTCGAGCGACAGGAATGGCATGTCATAAGCGATTGTAAACGCACCTTCGTCCGCGCGTAGTGATACGCTGAAGCGATGCGGCTGTGTCCCTGAGCGCCATAGCAAAACGTCCAACGCAAATAGGCAGCAAAATAAGCATGCATCGACTTCACACGTCAGCTTCCCATCGTCGCATTTTCAGGACATCACACATCGACGACAGCACAAATGTAAACAAGAACGCATTCTACCGTCCACACCCCCACCGAAAATAGGAGATCACATCCTATCTGCTCTCTGCATAAAATCTGCCACATGTATTTGTACCATCATCTTCTAAGTAGGCCTATTACTAAAAAGAGATTTTACTCCTCATTAGTTC
>CAUVYU010000187.1:0-37506 GCA_963556255.1 Allolobophora icterica | reverse complement strand
ACCCGATCTTTCTGGGACGTCGATGCTATGCAAGACCTCATTGACGGCAACACAGTCAAATTTGATGACTTCTACGCATTCCAAGATGAGGCAATCGAGAATCTTCAGGCTATTAATGGGGCTTCTGTTCGGGAAACTCTCGGCACGGCTAAATCTGTGGGCCGAGTAGTTAACGACAGTCTAGAATCTGGTATGGACTGGTTCGCCCGAATGCCCACAGATTTTATGTCCCGTAATCGGACTTTCGCAGTAACATATGAGATGGAGGCCCGGCGTCTTGTTCACGTTCTTACTGAAGGCAAAGGCACTGGAGTCCTCTCCAAATCACAAATTCAATCCATCGAATCTCGAGCTCGCAACTATGCTCTAGCCGAAACGAAAGAACTTCTTTACGATCTGGCAGAACGTTCCGAGTTCGCAGAAATGATGAAGTTCATCATGCCATTCTACCCGGCATTCCAAGAGGTTGTTACCCGTTATGCTTCTCTAGCAGTTGAGAATCCTGTTTGGGCTGCACGGCTGCATGAACTTTGGGGTGCCCCCGAAAAAATGCCGGCCATCTTCCACAAGGACCAGCAAACTGGAGAAGAGTATCTTCGTATTCGTTTGCCTTCCTTTGCCAAAGACCTTGCCAAGCATACCATGTTCAAGAGTGCTTTCAACTCTCAGGGCGAAATTGAGTTTGCTAAAGACTCTATGAACATGATTACACAGGGACCAGGCTTCGGACCTTTCGTGCAAATCCCAATGAAGGAAATCTTTAAGGACAATCCTAAACTTGAAGATACTGCAATCATGTTCCCATTCGGGCCTCCCGAAAATGTGATCGATACTTTCTTGTCAGGCGGGGAGCGTCGCCTTCTCAGTTTCGGCCAAGAACTCAGCTCCGAAGAATTTGGTTCCACATATAATCAGATCATGGCAACGAAGATGACCCAGATTCTCAAGGGAGAACATGACAAAGTAGACTTTAATGATCCTACTCAACGGGCAGCATTTCTCGAGGAAGTAATGCAGGAAACTAAGGATGTTGCCCATCTAAGGGTTTGGACTACTCTGTTCTCCCCGGCAGCTCCTAAATTTAGCGGACCTTACCGTCCCTATGTCGATGCCTACCGTATGATGAAGAATGATAATCCAGAAGACGCAGACAAGGACTTTATCGCTGAGTTCGGAGAAGAGTATTTTCCGATGACTCAGTCGTATACTAAATCTCTAGCGGGGATTCCTCCGACTACTGATGCATATGAAATGGCCGAAGACTTTGCTGATCTTATTGTCCGTTATCCTACCTATGGTGGTGTGATTACAGGTTCTGATGCCGGCGGTACACTGAAATTCTCCCGATTCGCTTATGATCATCAACTAGAAACCCCACTCTATCCTGGGGCGCAAGAAAAGCAGCGGGAACGCTATGCCCCCACAGAATTTATCACAGAGAACCGCAACAAACTTACCTGGATTAAGTTCTCTCAGGCGATGGATGTTATTGATGCGGCAATGGAAGAGCGGGGACTTCCTAACCTCCGTGTTAAGGCAGCAGAAGACCTTCGTATTGCTAAATCTATCGTCGTACAAAATCTCGGGCAAGAAAACGCAGACTGGATGAAAGAGTATTATACTCGTGACCCGATGATGTGGAGTGAGCGCATCAATGCTTTCACCGAATTCACTCAGAATCCTAAACTGATGAGCCGGGGAGATATGCGAGGCTTGTCCCAATATCTTGCCATTCGTAACCAGATGCGTGAAATCCTAGCCGCTAACGGCATTAACAGTATGGACTCCATAAAAGCTATGCCTTATGTAGATGGTTTCGATGCTGCTGTGCAAGCTCTCGTAGCCAACAATCTCCAGTTTGCTGATCTTTATCATCGCTATCTCGACACTGACCCGGTGGTTGATACCTGATGTCTATGCCTCAAGATTCTCCTGCTGCTAACGGGATGGACCCTTATACGCAGGGCGCTGGAGTTTTCCCACAACTTACTGACACTACAGGTCTAGGATTATCTCCTGACGCCCAACGGGCTGTTGCCCCTACTGTCCCTGGTAGTGGTGGTGGTGCAGAATCTGGTGTTCCCGGCGAAGTTCCTACCGGCTACAACACTGACCAGCAAGAAGCTGAAGGCATCAACGAAGATGAAATTCAGATTCGTAAGGCTGCGGATCATGATAAGGCTTTCAATCTTCTTATGGAGGCCGGTGTCAGTGTTAAAGATATCGTCATGGCTGAAACTGCTTACAAAAATGCCAGTGGAATGGGAGACGAGGAAGAAGTCTCTGGTACTGACCTAATCATCGCGGTCGCTAATGGTCTTCCAGGCATGGGTGATGGTGGCAGAACTAAAGCCCTCATCTCTGACAAAAACCTTAATGAAGTTCTAGATCGTATTAATCGTCCGACTCGAGAAGAGGGTTCTGAAGAGCTCAAAGAATTAAAGCCTCGGGAGCGCCCAGATTTTAAGTCCTCAGATGGAGAGAAGTACAAGGACACTCTCGACTATCTGAAGTTCTTTAAGAACACGTTCCGTGAGGATGATGAAGTTCTCACAGCTGTAACAAAGGTTCTTGAAGATTCTGGTCAACGGGCCATGATTGAGGAACTGGGCCTCCAAAAGTTTTCCAAGATGGGCCCGAAGGCTAGAGTTAGTGAGATGGCCCCTTATCGCCCGATGTCTCCCGAAGAGATTATGCGGGCCATTCAGAAACCTGAAGCTGGTATGGGGGGCCGTATCGGTGGTTCAGCTCGCGATTATGGCCGTCAAGCTTCCGAATTTGCCGAAGGTACTGTTGAACGTGCCGAGGCTGTAGCTACAGGATTCGGTGAAGGTTATAATCGAGTTGTCGGTAGTCTTGGAAAGTTTGTTACCGAGGGTGGCACTACCCCCGAACATGATCGTAAAGAACGATTTCGTCGTAATCGTGAACGCCAAGAGCCGGGCCAATGGTTGCGGGAAGAAATGCCTGCCGAGGGCCAAAATCTTGGTGAAACCCCCGATCCATTCGGTCTTAAAAGACAGCTTCCTTTTGAGCCTGGTAAACGTCCCCCGGAACTTCGTACCGCAGAATTACGCCCCGGTGAAGAGGAAGAACTTAAGGGCGGCATTCAAGAACTTCGGGGCTCCCCTGCCCAACTTCAAGGAAGAGGACTTCCAGGAACTTCTGTTCAGGGTGAAGGATATGTTGAAGGTGAAGGGCCGGTAGGTGGGGGTGGCGCTCGTCAACCTGACGCCGAATTCATGGCCGGTCTTTCCGGTGAAACTTCAGTTCTCGACCCCAATCTTGTAGATGATATGCTTAGAGAATATCGTTCGGGTCGTTACGCTTCTTCTTCCAATAATCCTCTTCGTGACCCTAATGGTACTCTCACCCCAATTCAGCAGAAAAACCATTCTCCTGATCTTGACAGGAACATGGGTGATGAAGAGCTATACGAGATGCGGGAGTCTCGTAACCCGTGGAATCAGTACATGAACGATGATATTGCTATTAGCAAGGCTGATTCGGAAGCTCTCGCTACTCGGGGATTGAAAAAAGGTTCCCCGATGTGGAATCGTGCTGTGGCTGATTTGCATTGGGCTGCCACAGAAGAAGCCAAAAACATTCTATTCACCGGGGGCGTGTCTTCGACAATGGCCGCTGATGCCAGAGTCAAATATTACACTGATGCCGAGAAGCCTCCTGCTGCTCGCCGTTCCCGTGGCGAACAGCGTTCTTTCTTCAGTGATGAAGAGACAGGTAATAATTTCTTCGGCGGTATGTCTCGGTATCTTAAGTCTGGTGTCAACACCTATCTAAATGAAGTTAATCGGACGACTTCTCAGCTTGACAAAGCGTATGGTACTGCACTAGATTCTGGTCAGCAATGGACAAAACTTTCCATAGAAGACCGTAAAGAGATTCAGTTCGGGGCATATCTCAAGGGCGAATATGGGGATGATGCGAAATTCTTCTCCCAGGACCCCGCTGAGGGCGCGACTCTTAACCCGATGAATATTCTCAATGGCGATGTTAACGACAGTACCGCTTTCGAGTATTGGAATACTCTTGTTCAAGAGGCTGCGATGACTGCGGCTCGCGGTGTTCCTCTAACCCCCAACGAAATTGTTCGCAAGGCTATTGATGATGGTAAATCTCAGCTCGAGTCTTATTGGGGTGCATCTTCTACCGAGATGGCAAAAGTGATCAACGTGGAACTTACTGATCCGTCTGCTATTGTGCATGATGCCCGTCTTGCCGGTCAGGCTCTTATGGGCCGAAACCCCTCCGAGGAAGACTACAGACATCTTGTCGGTCTTGTCCATTCACGGGAACGTGATACTAAGATTAAGACTGCTCGGGCTGAGGCTGAAGCTGAATCTCAACGTAGACAACAAGTTTCTGCCTGGCAAAGGTCTCAATTCGAGCTTATTGATGATCAACTTGATGATCCAAATACTCATACTGCTTTTGATGATCCTCTCGGTGGTTCTGATTTTGTTAGCATTAAGCCAACTACACAAGGCCGGATTGATAGACTTCGGCAGCTAGAACCTGGCGGTGGTGTGCGGCCTAACCGTCCCGGTCAACCTGGGCCTCTCGGCTCTTCCGAAATTTATGGGGCTGCTGGAGATATGGGTGCTCCCGGCGCGCCTGCTTCCGGTCCGGGCGGCACAACCATCAACGAAACTATTGGCTTTAGTGCCTCAGCAGCTATGGAAGATTATTTCCGCCGAAACTATGGTCAGGACATCGATACTAATAGCATTCTTAGCATGATGACAAATCTTAGCTCTATGCTAAGATCACCTGTACAAGTGAGCTAATATGGCAACAGGATTACTAGACCCAGAAGGACTATTAGGTTCCCAAAGACCTGGGACTTCTAGTGCTCCTAATGCTTTTATTCCGGGCATTGGGCCTTTAGTCTATCCGCTCCTTGGACATAATGCCAGAGAGCTGACTCGATCAGGTATTGGTGATCCTCGCGATGGAGGGTCACGGAAACATAAGGGCCTCGATATGATGGCCGCATTCAATACCCCGATTGTCTCTCCCATTAATGGTAGAGTTGTTAAGTCTGGTGTTGGTGGTGGCAAGTTTGGTTTCCGTGTAACTGTCCAAGACGCCCAGGGCAATATGCATGCCTTCGCTCATATGAACTCCAATCCTATGAGTTTGGGAATTAAAGAAGGCATGACAGTCAGAGCCGGTCAGCTTATTGGATATGTAGGAAATTCGGGTACTGGTGGTACTGCTCCCCACTTGCATTACTCCATCAATGAAGGCTACGATAGCAAGAAACTTATCGACCCTTTCCAGCTTCTCAAAAATGGTAATCCCAATTATGTTAATGAGGCGGGAAATGTTTATGCACCTACGGCCCAAGGTGCCGATGTTTTCGGAGGAAATATGAGCGACATTTACAATCTAGACTCCAATATTTCTGGGGCAGATGCTCAGCGTCTAGTTGAGAATGAGCTCGCACAGTTTGCCGGATTCATGCAGATTCCTGGTGTGGCAGATATTATTGCCCAGGGCACTCGGGAGGGCTGGTCTGCTGCCAAGGTTACTTCCAAACTCCAACAGCTTCCCTGGTGGAAAGAAAACTCTGAGCATCGTCGTCTTGCTCAGGCGATGAAAGATACTGACCCGGCAACCTTCGACACCAAAGTTCGCGAGAAGGCTGATGAAATTCTCAGGGTCTATCAAGAACTAGGCATCAAGCCTCCCTTTGAGTCTTTTGAGAAAGTCTTCATGGGTGATAAGGTCGATAAGAACTCGAATCTTTACAAGACTGCGGAAACCTATTTCTTGGGTGACTTCTCCCCACAGATGATGTCTCGTATCGCTATTAGAGATACGAAGATGCCTGGCAAAAATATTGGTGATGTGGCTACGGCAATGGAAGAACTTGCCGGTCTAGCCTCCGACTATTTCATTCGTTACACACCAAAACAGCTTGAAGACATTGCCCTGAAAGTTGTCAAGGGCGAGTACAATACTGACCAGTTTACTGCTCTCCTTCGTCAACAAGCCAAATCTCTGTTCGCTTACGACAAAAACCTTATGCAGCAGATTGATAATGGTGTGACCCCGGATGCTCTTTTCTCAACACATCGACAGGCACTCGCTAACACTCTAGAAGTTGACCCTGAATCTATCGACTTTCTCTCTCCCAAGTATCATTCAATTCTCAACTTCATTGATAAGGATACTGGTAAAAACAGGTCGATGACGGTCAACGAAACTTTGCAACTCGCTCGCAATATGCCTGAATATGAGAGAACTAAGGGCGCGATGGAGAATGTCTCCAGTTTCGTCCGTGGCTTCGAGGGGATTTTTGGTCGTGGCTGACGTATTCACTCAAGACTTCACTAATGCACAACCGTCTCGGAAACTTTTCATCGACGACCCTATCATCATGTCTCTTGTGCAGAAGCATGGCCCTTCAATGTTGGCTCGTTTGGCTGGGGCTTACCGTGCCGGTGTTCTCGACACTGGTGGTGGAATGCCCATCATTCTCAAAGATTATCTTGCCACGGGAACTTGGAAAGGTGGCTGGGGGCCGACAGCCGCATCTAATGATCCTCGAGTTAATGTAGCTGCTAATTCTCTTCTTAAACCTGATCAGCTCGATACTCAAGTTAATGGTATCCTTGGGCGCAATCTGCCTGGCTACACAGTACAAGCCCTCAAATCCCAAAACTTCACTGGCAAGCTCTATCTTGATGATAATATTCTCAAGGCTTATATGCTGAAAAATGGTTGGGGTGGCCTCTTCCGTTTGCAAGAGCTCTCGCGGGGCGGATTTATCAACAGTAACTCCAGTTCTTTTGATACATATATGAAGACAGGGCAGATGCCCAATCTGTCCAATACTCCTGCTGCTTCTACAAGTGATCCTAGAGTAAATGCCTTTACTCAGCCAGCTTCCAATATCTACAACTTTGCCTTGAATATGTCAAAACAAGGAATGCCGGGATATGGTGGTTGGGAAAATCCGGCAATTGGTGGCGGTGCACCCCCGAAAACTATCGACACGGCCGAAGATAATGCCTTCCTTCAACTAAAGCAATATCTAGGCAATCTAGGTTTTCCAAATATTGAAGACTTCGCAAAGACTTTTATCAAGTCTGGTAAGCCAATGGATTTGCTTGAGATGGAGTTAAGACAGACGCCTCAATTTGCCGAGAGATTTCCAGGCATTATAGCCCTCGAGAATATTAAGAAGCAGAATCCGGCAGTCAATCTCGTCATCCCCTCACCTCAAGAATATATTGACTATGAGCGTCAGGCTGCTTCTCTTCTCGCAAGTGCCGGACTTTTCAATCTAGCTACTAAAGAGAATGTGACTCGTTGGCTGACTAATCAACGCTCTATTGTAGAGCTCGGTGAAATTATCCAAGAGGGCTATGAGAACGTGTCTCACGCTCCCCAGGAAGTTCGTGATGCTTTTGCCCAATATTATGGGCCTGATGGTGATGCAGCCCTAGCCTCCTATTTTCTAAACACCAATGCTACAGCGGAACAAATTCGCCAGAATGTTTCGACCGCGCAAGTTGGTGGTGCGGCTATGCTTAATAAGATGGGAATTGGCCGTGACATTTCTGAGCGTATCTCTGATCTTGGTGTGAGTTTTAGTGAAGCTCTCCAGGGCTTCGGAAATCTGAAATCCAAGGAAGCTCTTTTCCGTGGAACATTCTCCGTACTCAATTCGATCAGGGTCAGGCAATTGAAGCGCAATTCGGTATGAATGGTGAGGGCTTCTAATCTTATTCGGAAGCGTCTGAATGAGCGTATGGCAGCTTTCGGTGGTGGCGGTCGGGCCTCTTCTTCCGGGAAAAATGTTGCTCTCGGCTCAGCGATCTGATACAATTTTCTTATCCCCTTCAAGGGAGGGTACTCCGGGAGAATGAGAGTCCCGGAATTCACCTTCAACCCCTAGCTCTCACAAGGACGAAGGATGCCCGAAGAAGATCAAGAAGAAGTTACTCTTACGCGTGGAGAACTTGAAGCCCTGAAAAAGGGCCAAGCTGACGCAAGGCAGAGTAGACTTGAACTTTATGCCTTCAAGGCCGGCATTGATATGGATAGCCCAACTGCGAAGTTGGTTTTCAAGCATGAACTTCCAGACGATTTCACCGAAGAGACTATCAAGCAACTAGCAGAGACTCATGGACTTTTCCCTAAAAAGGAATCCGCTGAGACTCAAGTTGATCCCAACGAAAAGGTTGGGGAAATCTCTGGTGAAGAGGAACGTATTGCCCTAAGGCAGAAGGGCACCCCGGATGAGCCGCCTCCCAAACCTGACAAAACCTCTCACGAGATTGCCAGTGAGGTTTGGAATGCTTCCATCATAGATAAGGGTGTCACCGAATCACTGGCCGAAGTTCTCCACAACGTGATGATTCACGATGCGGAAATTGAGAACAAGCAGCAAGCCAATCAAGCTTATTATGAGCGTCAACAAAGGCGTGAAGAACAAGTCTCCTAATGGCTAAAGATTTCTACCTCTATGATCCTCCGAAGAAGTCTTCTGAGAATAAGGCGCCTCATGTGCCTAACAAAGAAGCTCTTTATCGAGATAATAGAGGCAGGCCAGTATTTCTCAATGGGGTTCCTCTAACTCGGAAACAAGTTCAGGACTTGGGTTCTAACTTCGGTAAACGGCTCGGTGAATTGAGCCGGGGTGAACATAATACCGAACTGGGCCGAAAGCTCAAGAACTCCTAAGGAACCTCATGCCTGCTCCACAAGTTGCTGGCACTATCAATTCATATGGCCTTGATGATGGCAGAATCAGAATCATTGAGCCGGCAATTGATATGCTGTCCCCTACTGATCTTCCTCTCCAGAATGGCTACACTCTTTATGGCGGCGTGACTGTTCGCGCTATCGGCCGTTCAGAAGTAGCAGATACCAAGTTTGAGTGGCAAGAAGATACCGATATGGACGGTGCTTCTACGCTGACCGCTGGTATCACCAACGTCGCCACCGCTGTTCCCGTCGCTGACGGCGCCCGTTTCCTTGTCGGTGACGTGATCCGTATTGGCCCGGAAAATATGTACGTGAGCGCGATCGCTGTGGATTCTCTCACAGTGACCCGTGCCCAGCAGGGCACTGTTGGTACTGCCGCAAACTCTGGTGCCACAGTTTTTGTTCTCGGTCAGGACTTGGGTGAGGGCGCTGCACCGCAGCAGACCAACGCCCAAGATCGCGTTCAGCCGTACAACTACTGCGAAATTCTTGGCCCGTTCAAGGTGCAGATCACCGGAACTGCCGACGTTATCCCCCGTTATGGTGTGGCCTCAGAATTCAACTACCAGCTCGCAATGCGTTCCCTGGAAAAGGCGAAGCAGTTCGAGCGCATCCTTCTTCTTGGTACTCGGTATCAGGATGTTGCTACTGCGAAGCGTAAGACTGGTGGTTTTGATTTCTTCATCACCACAAACATTGATGCTGCTACTACTACGCTAGATGCTGCAAAGCTTGGCGTTCAGATGCAGAAAGTCCATGTTCTCGGTGCCGATACCGCCAACTATATGCTTCTCACCGGATATACAGGAAAGAAGCAGGTTTCTCTTCTGGACCCAGAAAAGGTGCAGATTCAGCGTGAGGATGCTGGTCGTGGTCAGGTCGTTGAATATGTCGACACCGACTTTGGTCGAGTGGCTATGTCCTTCTCCCGTTACTGCCCGAACAACATGGCGTTCGGATATACTCGTGATCAGGCAAGGATTCGGACGCTTCGTCCGTGGCAAGTGGAAGACCTCGGGAAAACCCGAGATGCCCGCGAGGTGATGTGTGTTGCTGAGAAGGGCTTGGAATTCAAGCGCCAGCAGCATTCTTTCAAGTTCAACGCTCTCGTCTGAGGAGTCTTCATGGCTCTAAGACCACGGCATCTTCGTCAAGGTGGCTCGGATTCTCCTTATACTAGATATGCTAGTAAGGAGCATCGGAAGCAAAGAGTCCTTGACAATCAACCCTTGCAAAGTGCTGGTTCTCGCGGTCCTATGTATGGGCCAACATATAAAATGACCATACATACACACGGGAATCGTCCTACTACAAAGCGTTATGTCTAAGCCTGACTAGGGGTTAGCGGGGGGCGGGGAGTTTTCACCATTTTCGCCCCGCCCCTCACTAACTTAGAGGAGAACAATGTCCGACGAAGTTGAAGTTACCGACTATGATGTTCCCACTCCTGAAGAGGAAGTTCAGGAAGGTGAGCCCGATCAGACTCTCCCTGAAATTGACTACGGCCATTCTGTCATCCTAGTTTTTGGTGACGTGCAAGACCTTACCGCTCTGCGTTCTGATTCTGCTCAAGGATGGATTGATAACATCCTAGAGTATAATGATGGGCAGCATATGGCGAACTGGTACATTTCTTCTGACGGTGAGCGTCTAGAAGGTTCCGGTTGGGATACTACTGTTCGCTGGGGAAACCCTGAAACTCCTTATGACACCACGAATTCTCGTTACGTGATGTTTCTCGGGGCGCTGATGATTGGGATGAAGCCTGTGAAACGACAGCTCGAGAAATTATTGAACGGCATTCAGAACTTTATGGTTCTACTCGTCTCGGCGTTCATATTGACTTGGATGAGGCGTCAATTCGAGGCCGTGAATGCGCCATGCGGGATTGGGTGAAGGGTGGTGCTCTTCCTTCTGAGGGAAAAGCCACAAGGGAGGGAGAGATGGAAGAGGAAGAGGAATCTCCCGACCAGGAACTTCCTCTCGTAGAGATGATTGGCGAGGAAGAATCTTCGACCTGATGCAAGTTGTAAAGCTGGGGGATGCAGGATATCCGGTTCTTGTCCTCCAGTCTTTACTCTCTCTTCACTCCGACATTGACGTTAATGGCACCTTTGGGGAAGAAACCTTTGATGTCCTTGCTGAATATCAGGCACAATATGCTATAGTCGAGGGCAGGGGATCAGCCACACCAGAAACATGGTCACAACTTCTCCTTGAAAATAAAGACGGTGTGTTATGAGTTCCCTTCGGTCCATCATCGATAAGGCAAAGTTTGCCTCTAGACAGTTTGATGAAGTCTCCACCATAACGGAAGACCTCACCAATACTGAAACAGATATCAGCCTGAGCATTATGACCCCCGGAATTTCTCCTGGAAATGTTCTCGAGCTTGACAATGAAGCAATGCTCATCACAGGAACCTCAGGGTCCACAGTAAATGTGGTTCGAGGGTATATGGGCACCCGAAATTTGCTTACACTACTGGAGCAACGGTCAGTATCTCTCCTCGGAACTTTCGCTTCGAGATTTTCGATGCGATTAAGGCCGAGTTGCGATCCTGGCCGTTCTCATTATATCAAGTGTCTGAAAGCCTTGTCGAAGTAGATACTGGAGTAGCCAGTTATTCTATCGACATGGGATACAATGTCATTCAGGGTATCTCCTTAGATAAGGAAACTCCGAATGGTTGGGTGCGGGGCCTATGGTAAATTTACCAAGCCTTCCCTTGGAGACACCTCCCGCCTTTTCTTCTCTCTTTGGGATACTGAAAAGAGTTACTTGCAGTATCGAGCGGGCCGCCTGCCGATTTGATCTTGATCGTCTAGAATTCGATAATCAAGATATGCTTGTTCAGGCGTCTGGAGTCCCCGAAGATTACGAAGATATTATCTATTATGGGGTGCTGTGGCGTCTTCGATTCCCTAAGGAAGAGTCAAGAATTGCTGAACCGCCCCGAGGCCAAACAGGTCTAGTACAACCTCAGTCGCCATGCAAACAGGTGGAGGGTTTCTTTCTCTTAGAGATAAGCGTATCGGAGAGGAATCTCAAAAGCTCTACGCCCTTCATGGAATAAGGCTCTGATGTCCTCCATTGTAAAACTCAACAATAGATCCTACTATATTGACCGTAGACAATTTGCCCGGTCACGGGCCAAAGACTATCGTAATGAGCCAGATTCGGGGGAAAGACAGCCTGAGGAACGTGGCGTTAAAGCTAACGAAATCTGGCTGCGAGTTTGGAATGATTTTTCCCTCGGCTCGTCACAGGAGATAGCTGACAGTCGAGATTCTAGTCCCCGACGCTATCGTCAATCAGTTAACATTGATCCTTTCGTGCCGGGCGAGCTTAATCTTACCACCGAAGTTGCAGCTCTTACTACTGTTGGTATTCCTACAGCAAAATGGCCTGTCCAAATTGCTTCTAACGGCCACTCTATTCTCATAGCTGATGGCAATACGACGGCCACCTTTCCCTGGCTTGGAACAATTGCTCATGGATTTGTAAAACTTACTGAGACAGCTATACCGATAGCTGCTTCTGGAATCGTCTCTTGGGGTTCTGCCTTCTATATTGCATCAAAAGAAGCTAATGAGTTATGTAAAGAAGGTTCGTGTTACAGGTGATCTTCCTCTTCCAGACCAGAATGCATTCTCAGAGAATTGGTAAACCTATTGACTGTATCGGATTTGGTCTTGGCAGACTATTTGTTGGTGCCGGTAGAGAAATCTATGAACTAGACTCTTTTGGAATCGAAACTCTTATCTATTCCCATCCTACACCAGACTTTACTTGGAAGGGAATAGAAGAATCTTCTCAAGGAATCTATCTTTGGGGTTGGCAAGAAGCCGAAGGCATCATTTACGCGGCCGGCGTATATTTTATGACCGCTCAAGAATACGATGGAAGTCTCGCCCCACCTTACAAAGTCCTTCCTCTCCCCGACGGGGAATGGGTTTACGACCTCATCTTCTACGGTGGCTATGTCTTTATTTCCACCAATATTGGCATTCGTATGGCCCAGGTAAACGAGCTAGGATATTTGGTGTACGGTCCTGCTCTAGAAATTCCTGGCGCTGGCGGTCTTTTCGGCAGAGGGGAAAATGTCTACTTCGGATTCACGAACTATCTTGTTGGTGACGAGGTGGACAGTGTTTCTGATGGTGTCGCTTATTATGGCGTGGGTGTTATTAAGCTACGCGAGCTTGTAGATGATCTTACTCCACCTTTCGCCATGCTTTATTGCCGACAGGGGGCGGTCACTTGGGCAGAAACTCCTTGGCCTGTTGTTCGTAAAGTTGTGGCTGACGGTCATGGTGTAATCTATTTCACTGATGATCAGACTCAGCAAGTTTGTTATATTGATCCTACTCGTCCAGTTGCATCACATGGAGTGGTAAGATTTGGTAACTGTAACTTTGGTACAAATGAAGATGTTCGTGTTATGGCTGTCGCACTCAAGGGATATAATTCTGCGGACGGCCAAGTAGAACATGAGATGGGATTGCGCTGGCTACATAATGTCGCCGGGCAACCTTCTCCCTGGACTGCCACGAAAATCATGAACGATAACACTACTGGCATGATTGATAATGCTCGAGAATGCAATATTCGTTCTCGTCGCACAGAACTTGCAGTCAGGCTAAATCGTGTTGCTCCTACTGCTAGTGTCTCGAAAATCTTTGAGGCACAGTATGAGGCGACTCCAATCGGCTACTACAGCGAGAAACTTATTCTCCCCTGTCTGTTCAACGATTGGATTCGCAACGATTATGATGTCAGTGTCTCTCTCGATCTAGATAATGAATGGCAAATCCTCTCTGATCTGATGAACAGTAAAGATTTCGTCACTCTCGAGATTGGCGAGGATGTTTTTCGAGGATTTGTACAGGCTCTAGAAATGAAACCCGAGATGCTATTTGAGTATTCTCGTCCCTTTGATGATCCTACTGCTAATGATAGTACAAAGGGTCGGCTCTCCGGCTTTATCTATGTGACATTCCACACCATTCCTGGATATAATCCATGACTATTATCCGCCCAACTTTCTGGGGCACGAAACCTCCACTAACCCAGGTACGTCGTCATACTATTATTGACGAGGGTCAGCGGGTTATGGATGATAAGCCGACTATCAACTTTATTGGCGACGGCGTTACAGTTACTAACAGTGACAATGCTATTGTTGTCGATGTTCCCGGCACTCCAGGCTCATTCGGTCAATCCCCGGAAGTTCTCCTAGTAACTCCTTCTACTAACATAGTGATTCCATCGTCAGGTGCTGGGGTTGCAGGTACTAATATTCTTCTAACATGGCGGACGCATGCTGCTTCCGCTCCTGGCACATCAATGGATATGCCATCAACCAGCAGACTTCGTGCTCTTGTTGCCGGCTGGTATCTAATTAATCTTCAGCTTCGCGGGGATGGTATTGATCTCAACTCCAAACTTGGCGGTGAGATTAAGATAAATTCTGCTGGTAGCGTAGGTTCAGGTACTCGACTTACTCTTATTTCTGCTCCGATGATGCCCGGTGTTGCTCTCGTAGTCCAAGAACTAACCACTTCTGTTGTTCATTATCTCAACGCCAACGACTATCTCGAAGTATTCGTCTACACAAATAATGATACTGCGGGCGGTATTACTGTCGTGCAGGATAACTCCGGGGCGGCTACCAGGTTTTCTATGATGCATATGCAGGTTGGTGCTCAGGGTCCAGCAGGTCCAGCAGGGGCAGGGGGAGTGACTTCTTATACACATACACAAGGTATTTCTCTTGCCACATGGACTATTACCCACAACCTCGGATTTTATCCTAATGTTTCTGTAGTCGATAGTGCTAACACTCAAGTCGAAGGCGATGTTGTTTACACTTCCGTAAATGCTCTCACCGTTTCTTTTAGTTCCGCGTTCAGCGGCAAAGCATACCTCTCGTAAGGACGAACGATGGCCCGTAAATTTCTAGTCGCCCTCGACCTCGTCAAGAACGAGCTACAAAATGCTAAGATGCAGAATATTGCTGGCCCACCTTCTGCTACGGCAGCAGATAAGGGACTAATATTCTTCGACACCGCTGACAATATTCTTAAGTGGTACAACGGTTCCGGCTGGGTTAATGCTCAAGGTGGGGCTGGTGCTGTTCCCGCCACAACAGTTACCACTTCTGCTGTCGGTGATACTTCTGCTGTCGGTGTAGCTACTACTTATGCTCGTGAAGATCACAGGCATGCCCGAGAAGCTTTTGGAGCCATTACTGCTCAGACTGCTTTCGGTGCAGCTTCTGGTAATGGTTCTGCTGTTACTCTTGCCCGTTCAGATCATATTCACGGTACTCCAACCCACGATACTGCGGCCCACTCTGCTATTCCTTTGAGTGCTCTCGCCACGCCCACGGCTGATATTAACTTTGGCGGTACGTGGCTTCTTCGCGGTCTTGGGACACCTCTCGCCGGTGGCGATGCTGCCACCAAACAGTATGTCGATAATCTTTCAGCAGGTCTTTCTTGGAAAGAAGCCTGCCGAATTGGCACCACGGCAAACGTGACACAATCTGGTCTGACTGCTATTGACGGTGTTACTCCAGCAGCCAATGACAGAATTCTCTGCAAAGATCAATCCACAGCTACGCAGAACGGTATTTGGTTAGCTCAATCTGGTGCTTGGACTCGAGCCCTTGATGCTGATGCTGTCGGTGAATTAGAAGGTGCCGCTGTTTTCGTTATGGAAGGTACAGCCAATGCTGATAAAGCATGGGTTTGTACCACTAATCCTCCGATTACTCCCGGTTCTACCGCTACTGTCTGGGTGCAATTCGGTGCAGGCACAACCTATGTTGCTGGAAATGGTCTCACCCTAACTACTAATACTCTTGACGTGGTGGGCGATGCTTCTATTACGGTTGCTGCCGACAGTATTACCCGAGCCGCTCTTACTGGTGATGTTACCGCAGCAGCTGGGGCTAATGCTACTACTATAGCCAACGATGCAGTTACCACCGTTAAAGTTCTCAATGCCAATGTGACCAACGCTAAGTTGGCAAACATGGCTGCCAACACAATCAAGGGTAATAATACTGGTGGGTCTGCTGTACCACTTGATCTTACTGTAGCCCAGGTTAAAACTCTTCTAGCCACACCGGCTGTCTATTCGATGGCTACCGTCGGCGGGGCTACCTCCCAAGTTATTACCCATAATCTTGGTACCCAAGCTGTAGTTGTCAACGTCTATCGTACTCTTACTCCGTGGGATACTATAGAGTGCGACGTTGAACGAACTACAACTAACACTGTTACTTTACGATTCGCCGTCGCCCCAGCCACCAACGAATATTCTTGTGTGGTGATCGGATGAGCCTAAAATCTCTCGTTCCTATCGTTCTCCCCGCCGATCCGGCTACTGCTATGGAAGCAGCCACCAAACAGTATGTAGATGGCCTTACTGGTTTTCCACGTCGATGTGCTTGTCTCCTAACGCACAGTGCATCCATTGGTACTGGTGTTGCTTCGACAATTGCTTGGGCTACCGAGGCTGAAGATACTGATGCTTTCCATGTTGCTAACTCCACTGATATCGTAATTCCAGCAGGATTAGGTGGTTACTATGCCATTACTATTCAGACTGATGCGGGTGGCACTCTAAACGGTGCTTCTAATGTTCAGATCACAGTTGGATCTGTTACTTACCCTAGCTACATTTCTGCTAGTAATCGCTATGGTTGTCTTTCAATTACTGTTCAATGTAATGCAGCCACAGTTATTAGAGGGATAGTCTATAATGGTCACTCGGGAGCAGCAACATTCACTTCCCGTTTCTCCGTTCAGAGGGTAAGTACTTGATAACTTATGGCCTCCCCTTCCCATGAGCATGATCCTTATCTTCCGAGAGCTCCAGCAGCTAAAACGACAGCAGACTTCGTTGTAATCATCTTCGTCATTGTTATCGCCACGATCCTTATTGGATTCGCCTTCTCTGCAATAATCGGAGGCTTACTTGGAAATGATGTAACTTCTCTTGTGACCATGCTAACAGATATTATGGGCACAATTCTTGGTGCGTTGATCGGTTTCCTCGCGGGTAAAGGTGCGGCAGAAAACATAGTGAAGAATGGGAAATGAATCCTCTACAAGGTTTCATAGCTATTCTGGCTATCAGCGGGGTGATTCTTGTGGGCGTTCTCGCCGGGGCTGCTACCAATAATCTTAACGCCGAAGATGATTCTACAGAAACTTCTCTAGTCCAAGGTCCGCCTGGCTTGCCTGGACCTACAGGTCCAAAAGGAGAAAAGGGTGACGATGGAACTCCAGGAATTAATGGTTTGCCAGGATTAACTGGGCCTACCGGAGCCACCGGACCTCCGGGAGAATCTATTATTGGTCCCCGAGGATTTCCTGGCCCAGCCGGTCCTTCCGGCTCTCCAGGCGTTTCCGGTCAATCTGGCCCAGCCGGGAATGTCGGTCCACCAGGGCAATCTATTACGGGGCCATCTGGCCCTCAAGGAATTCAAGGTATTCCCGGCCCTCCCGGTCTAGAATGTCCCGAAGGATTTACTCCCATGATAATTGACGTTCATCAACGAGCGCCAATAGATACTGATAGAACCTTATTCGTTTGTGCTTTGGAGGAAGAAAATGGAACAGTCCCTTGATGGCCCTCTCGATGTTCAATGGGTAGCGAATATAGTGAGGAAGGATGGAATCCCTACCCCGGCCGCTGGCGATTCATTGAAAGATTCTTTGTGGATCGACGTAGACGATCCGAATTTCGGCGACGCAGAAGATCCTATCGAAGAAGATGGTGACCCTACCGAATGACAATCAGAACAAACTTTGATCCTGTTGCTTACATGCAGTCTAAGGGATACTCTGCGAACCAACAGACTTCCCCGACTCATGGTTACACAGGTTCTTACACTCCCGAGGTTTGGTTTGGACATTGGAGTGCATCAGCCCGCGGAACCGACACCTCTATTTCTGCCGTTGTTAACCGACACTATGCTTCCTGTACGAATCGTTCTGGACATACTAGATTTGGTGGGTTTAAAGCTCGTCAGGCGCATGGAGGTTACGGTCGAGCAGCACCAATGGAAATTACCCGTAGTGGAAGGATGACGGCTGCCGTCGCTGACGTTTGGATTAAATCTCGAGCCGGCGATGATTCTGCTCTTTCCAATCGGTATGGCATGTCTTCTTGTATTGATTGTACCATTGACGAGAATGTTTCGCAAAAAGCGGTAGATGCCTGGCTAGCCACGGGTGCCATGTGGCTAAGCCAATCCGGTCTACATTCCGGCTATGCTATGATGCACTCAGTATCGACAGACAGAAAAATTGATGTCAATTATCTGATTGTTGATGGTGTACGCCGGAATGTAGATTGGATGTATACGAGACTTCAACAGCTTATCGACGATTTCAACTATATTAAGCCGCCGACTCCTACCCCTAGTCCCACCCCGAAACCTGAGGTTCAGAAAATGTACGCAGTCGCTCAGTGGCCTGGCGGTGACGGGTATGCTATCGTCAAGCCCGATGGAGGAATATACAATTTCAATTCCCCGTTCCTCGGTTCAGCCCACGGTCACATTGTTTCCGGTGACACCGCTACGGATCTTTGCTGGCATCCTGACGGCAAAGGCTATTGGGTTGTTTCCGGTGCAGGACGTATCTACGCTTTCGGATCATCCAAATATTATGGCGGAGTGCCCGAAGCCTTGCCTCCCGGAAGTGTCTTGAACGCATCTTGCACCAACATTTCTTCCTCGACAACAGGTGCTGGCTATCGAATTTCTGCTAACGACGGTGGCCTCTTCTGTTTCGGTGATGCCAAGTTTCTTGGGAATGTCTATACCGCAGACAATCCTAAATAAATCTCACCCCCCGAAATCTTTCTCCAACTCCTTATTCGCATAGGTGGGTTGCCGCCCGGTAATCCCGGATAAAGAGACCGCAAGTTTCGGGGGGTGAGACATTTCTCATCCCCCGAAGTTCACCCACCCGCGGCTTCGGGGGATGAGGTTCTAAATAAATAAAGTGGACCCCCCTATCCAGGATTAGGGGGGTCCACTAATTTTCTATCCCTCTCTCACAAGAGATTAGAAACTAGAAGTAGTTGTAGCCGTAACAGGCTCATCCTCCTCGTCAAGTTCCTCGCTGGGATCAAACGACTCATCATCGTCGTCGTCACCATCCTCGCTGGCAGGAATATAGTCGAGAGGATTCACCTCGTCCCCGAAACTGAGGGCATTCGCCCGGCGAATCGCAGCAGCCTCACGAATCTTGGCACCCCGATCCTTGTTCAGTTCCTCCTGGCTGGCAACATATGCCTCGCCACCGGCCTGAAGAATATCTCGGGCCTTCTGAACGGCGGGAGCAAGTTCCTTACTGACCTCATCCTCGTTTCCATTCAGAGCAGCAACATGCTCATCCAGCCGGTCGAGAACCGTTCCCAGCTTACGCCGCTCCACATTTTCCCAGTAAATTGCGGCCTTCCTGAGAAGTTTCCGATCAACCTTAGGAATGGCATCCCATACGGCTGTAGTAATTACTAGCTCTCGGGGATCGGTCACACCGTCGTTGTACCGGGGCCGTGGACCCGTATTATAGTTCGCCATTTTCATCTCCTTCTGATGTCGTGTTCAATGGCTACGATCAGTATATCAAGATAATGGACTAGGGTCAACCTTGTAGCTCGGAAAATATTCGGCGCACAGTGTCCTTGCCGATGCCGGGGAGGGCGATGAGCTGTTCTGCCGTCACGTTGAGTCTGATAGCCCCAGGATGCGCCTTGGCTATCACTCTAGCCCTCCGTGCCCCCACACCATCAATGGACTGTAGGAGTCGTTCCAGCGAGGTCTGAGAGCGATTATTTTCTCGCCGGGTGGCGGCGCGCTCCCCGAATTTTTCCGACCCATGATAGAGCGAGAACAGCATCGTGCGAAACTCTGTCGCATCTTTCACTGTCAGTATAGTCCATCCTTCCTTTGCTTGTAGAGTGAACAGCATCTTCTGGATTGATAACCGAGTTAATTTCCCAGCTCTCCCGCGCTCCAATAACTGTCCAGTTGAACTCGAGTATTGGAAAAGTCCCTCGATTATCAGAGTGGGTTGGAGCAAACTCTGGGCTTGAAACGACTCTTTAGACAGTCGTCCATCTAGATAAGAGGCCAGAAAGTCATCTGTTCTCTTGCGCTGGACACCCCAAAGTTCATCGTTAGCTTCCCAAAGAAAGTCTACGCCATAAGTTTCCGGCCGAGTACTGACTACGTGGCCCGGAATCTTATAGGATGCAGGCTCAGTCGGGCTGACTTCTATCAGACTCAGCATCAATCCACTCTGCACTTATTATGACGGCACCTTGATCGTATTCACCCCAGGCTGTTAATATTCTTTCCAATAGTATCTCGGCTTCCCAGTTAGAATCGTAATCCTCCACCTCTAATATGGCTCGCATGCGTTTACTCATCAGTAATCTCCACATACTTAGACCAGTAGAAATCGTAGAATCTCTGGCCTGTGATGTCAGCCCGGGAGAACATATCTCTATGTTCTTCCATCTCCGTCTGCATGGTGAACTTATCCTTCAGAGTGGAGATACGATACTTGGGTCCATCCTTGGACAAATGGAACACGGTATGAAAGAAATGTCCATCTTTGCGGCCACCTGTAGGCTTAACTCCAATACGATTATACATTCCTCGGGTGGCCTCGTCGTCTGCCACGATGCCAGTGGACACAAGAGCAGTCTCTCCTGTGACTGCAATTAGATTACATCCTTTCTTTATGAGGGTACGCCAGAATGTGGCAAGTATATAAGAGCAGTCACCCCAATATTGCATCCGTTCCTTAAAGGGATCGGGCTCCTTGATATTGCCCATGTCATCTACTTGGAAGCGATACTTATTCTTGCCAACCATGATCTGGACCATCTTCCAAATGGATTCACTCATGTCGACGATGATGAAATCCCTCGGCCGAGGCTCAGGTACAAACTCGGTCTTGGTTTGCCTAATAAGGCTGCGAATATCATCTCCCTGGACATACTTGACCCGGTTGGCATACTTAGATGGTATATTTCGTTCGATGGCGAAGTCGGTGTCAAATATGTAGAATACACTATCCGAAAGTGATTCAATGAGAGAGATATAAAGGGTTGACTTTCCTGACCCGAAGCCTCCATACGCCATGATCCTTTCAGGCATCAGTCTCATTCATCATACGAAGGTGACAGGTCATGCAACACACGAAACCTAGAACTATTTGCCATCCATTCCAGTGTGCTTCTTGACGAGCACATTCGGCAAGTCCTTCTGTTGGATAAGAGGTCTCACAGAACTCACAAGTGACACCCTCAAAATCCACCCAACCGATCTCAGGTATCCATTCTGTTTCAATACGAACACTCAAACTGTCGAATCTTCTGGCTCATACAATAGTATCTCCCTTTTGAGCTGTCTACTTAGATAGTCGGCCAGGATGAGACGTATATTGTGAGCCAATCCTTCTCCGTAGGGAGCTCCCTTTGGGAGGTTGGGGAACATATCAATCCCATCCACCAACGAAATATATTCGATAAGAGCATCGTGCATATCCTCGGTGATCTTAAAGGAAAGCCCGCGGTTGAGGCCGCGGTTGCGGCGCCCCGTACCGTTCTTGAACGTGTACTGCTTTCGCACCTTCACTCATCTAGCTCCTTAATTTGCAGCACCCATTCTATCCCGCCAGGTTCCATATATTTAGCGATATCAATCCCATCATCCACCATTTTCTTCATGTTCAACTTCTCCCGACCACCTCTCGAATAGTAGTTCACTAAATATCCATCAATCTTCTTGCGGTAAGGCTCCTTGCCCAACTGGCTCTTAACCTTATCAATTAGATATTTGAGTCTCTGTTGTCCTTGTCGCAAATCAACTATAGCCTCTAAGGTTCCGGGCTCAAATACAATCTCGAGCTCAGATTCTTCAGGCATTCGAGACATAATGTCGTCGAAGCCCTCATTATGATACAGCCAGATTGGACAGGCGAATTCTTTTAGAGTGCATCCAGGCCACGTTTCCGCCTCGACAACCCGAAGAAGCTTTTCTTCGATATCATCGAGCGTGACCTTAGCCGTTTCCAACAGCTCAAATGCACTATAATCTCTATGCGTAATCTTCCCGTCATGATCATTTCGACAGGCAAAGATTACTGAGGGCCGCTCTGCGGCCATACAATAAATCAACCCTTGAACGGCATACTTTTTGCCGAGGGCACCCATACTCGCTAGGCCACCATTCATCCACGAATGATAGAAGTCAAGCCCCAAGTTTTTATATTCGTGAATACCGTAGGGCGAGTCACCATCAGGGTGCGCCCGAATGATAATGTCTGGAAGAATTTCCCAGTTCAGTTCTTCAACCTCACTAACAGGCCCAAGAACCTCATTCATATATTCACGAATGATAGGTTCGGCGTTGATACCTCTCTGGTATGCTTGGCGTAGAATTCTACTTGTCGGAGAGATATCAAAGCCGAGCTTAACTCCTATCAATGCAGCCTCGCAGGTCATTATCCCCGAGGCCCTGAATATCCATTTACCATTTTCTCTGTAGACTGGTGGCCGTGTATCGTTTGGATTCTCAACGTGCGGGGGCGTCGAATCGCTCAACCATTTTCCTTCCTATGTACGAACCAATACCAATACCAGAGCGATAATACTCATCACCAATGCTGCTAGGACGATGAAACCACTATCTAGGTTCATTCAGTCTCTCCAATCGGGCAGGAATTACCTTTGTGCTATTACAATTGTCACAGCACCTTTTTGCATAGTGCGCTAGAGGCTCGGGATTGTTCCCGAATCCGAAGAATGTCTCGCCACACAGCGAACAGATGATTCGGATTTGTTCCATTTTCTTCTCCTTACTTGGTTAACAGTCGAGCAGCCTTTTTGCTAAGCCTTTCGGCATAGCCTTGCCAGGCCATCTCTGTGAACTTCTCTTTATCAGCATCTCCGATATATGGAAGCATTGTCATAATAGCCATTACAAACTCTTGATCCATATGATCAAGTGTTACAATCTTCTCGACAAGAAGCTTCTTTTCAAGATCACTAACTGCCATTTTCTACTCCTTAGTAACCACCTGAGCGACGTATCCGCCACACAACCCGTTCACACTCTTCTCGAAAGATGGCAAGATCACCTTCAGTCCAGCCATCAATTCCTGAATACAAATCTCCTTCATCATTTTCTAGGTTGACTGTGACAAGTGCGGCTATCGCACGTCGAGCCTCCCATTTAATCGTCATCTTTCTACTATTTAGTCTGTTGTATGGCACCGCGCTTGGCCGGGGAGTCGAACCCCAAATCTTTCATAGATACTAGGAGATATCCATGACTGTTCTTCCGTTGAACTACCAAGCTAACTAGCTTGTGCACCGATTGGGCTAGCTAAATGGGTTCGGAACTGAATAAAAGGGAAAAGGAAAAAACCCTTTACTCAGCACGGTGCACCCAGAGCACTCAGGCCATGCCCAAATATTCAACGGGAAGAGTGATGGTGAAGTCACCGGACTTCTCGGAGAGAACGTGAAAACGCCTGTTCACCCAGGCTTCTGCGTTGTGCGGCACGAACCTCTTGTCGAGAAATTCTTGCCGCAAACCGAATCCTTGCCACACAGCAGGATCGCCGTCCTCATTCTTCCCGTGCACGAAAGTCTCGCTCTCATCCATCATGGTTCGCTGGGCGAGTTTGCCCATGCTGGATGACTCGAGAAACTTCCGAGGCTTGCCGGTGTGCTCGTCCACCAGATACTGCCCATCATCCGTGGGAACGAAACCTTTCCCGCAAGAAATCCTCAGATCCCTGTAGGGTTCGGTTACCACGAACTCATCGTCGAGAAAGATGTGCAGTACCATCTGGGCATATGGGGTTTCCGGGTTGAACGTGTTCAGTTCGGCCCGTGCGGAGACTACTGTCCCCTTATAATCTTGAGTCTGCTCGGCAGCGTCGAGCAATGACTCGTCAAAAAAGTCTGTCACTTTGGGTTCTTTCTTTCTGGTCTTTGGGTTGATCCCGACTAGGGGATTCTTCTTGTCTTAGCTTTAAGGCACACATTGGACAAAGTCCAAGTATGCTTGGTCGTTGACAGATTTGACATTTCATAGGTTAAAGCTGATCCTGTCCAGATAATCAATCTGGCTGGGAGCATGATAGCTGTATGCCTCACGGAACCACTCCGGCCAGAAGCCAGGATAATCCTGCATGAGACTAATGATGGATGCATCTAGAAGAATGGTTACAGATTTATCCTCCATATCTCGAGTAGTTCTGCCCGTCATCTGAATGATTTCCCGGACGGCTTGTGACGCATACCATCTCCGTCCTCCTGCTCCCGTATTGTACGCCCGTGCCTGAATTCGTTTGTCGCCCAATGAGGGCCAGGGTGCCTTAAAGATGATATTGACTTCCGCCTCATCACCCTTGAAATCAATTCCTCTTGTGAAAGAGGGCCCAATGAGAATCGCACACGGAGTCGTCTTAAAGGTCTCGACAACCGAATCCTTCTCTTCGGATGCGTTATAAGTATAGACAGGTCGACCTGTGGCCCGTAGTGTACCGATAAGGTTGTCCCGCCACTTGTAACTAACCGAATGTACGAGTATGCGTTTCCCTGGGAATCTGGCACAGATCCTCTGGAGAGCATGACGTATTTTCGGAAGAGCATCTTGTTCATTCTTTAGTGTGACCTGTGCAACGGGAATGCCATAGATACGCCGGTTCTCCTTTGGAAAAGGCATGGGCGCAACTACTGTTCCATAACTGCCAGTATATCCCGTGGCCTCTGCTTCTACGTCGGAAGATATGAGGCTCGCAGACATCACCAGAAAGCGTTTGCCGTTGTTCCACAGTAAATCGTCGGCAAACTGGGTGACTACGATAGGCTTCCATGTGAGAGAGCCTTGACGTGGATTCCTTCCTCTTCCGGCCTCGTACCCAGTAAGTACCCATTTATGTATGGCTTCCTCCTCGTGTAGGGAACGTTCAAGGTCTTCGGCAAGACCCTTGAATTCTCCAATTCTTCGGGCCAGAATTTGCCTCTCCCTTTGTCCTTTCACGCCTCCCCGGTTTACTTTCGCCCGACCGGAGATGAGCTTCGGGATCACCTCATTCTCAATGAACTGAATCTGTGATTCTGTGGAGCCCAAAATCCTGGGCTGAGTGATACCGTAGCCCTGCCGAATGCGCCACGTCAACTCAATCGTCTTTAAGTTGAGGAGCTCATTTTCTAGTGCGTCCCCTTCGTCACAGACCACCAAATCGGCATCACGGAATTCGCTGAATGTTCTCCATTCGTTAAAGGCGTAGGCATAATTGGCAACGGCGACTGGCGCTGTCGCAGCCGCTTTCTTCGCCACGTTATATGGACAGAACATAACCTCGGGGCAGTAGTCGCACTCTCCTCCCGACTTGTTACAATCCTCGCAGGTGACTGGTTCGCCATAAATGTCGTTAGGAATAGTGGGGACGAAATTTCGACGGCCAAATATCTTTCTCGCACCCAGCTCTCCAAAGAGATCGAGAAACTGTTGTTGAAGAAACTTAGTCGACGAAAGGTAGTACGAGTGGAAGTTTCTATCTCGTACCTTAGCCATTTTGGCATGGACACCCCAAGCGATTAGAGTTTTGCCCGCTCCGGTTGGGCCGTCCAGATAGACAACCCGATGGCCCTGCTCAAAAAGATCAACAATTTCGTCAATCTTCTCGGGCTGAAAGTCCCTGAACTCTGTCAACCATGAGGGAAACTCGAGGTCAGGATATCTTACTTTTGGGGCTAGACTGACCTGTACGACCGACGGGCCTTCTTCCTCTTGAACATCTTCGCCCTCTTGACCGATTTCTTGGTTGGTTTGTAGCTCTTCGGCATCCTCTTCCTCGTCAAAAGTTATTGGCCGAGCACTAACGGATGTAGTTTTGCCACCCTTTTCAAGATAAAGCATCAATGCTTCCTTGTGGGTGCAGAAACTTCTGTACTGTCCCTTACTGTGTTCCTGACATGAACAGAAGTCATCCTTCAGGTTAACATCATAATAATCGTAATGCCCACCGTCTAGACCCGCAATGGCAGAGAGTCGCCAAGTATTCTCGTCAAGCTGCTCGAACTCGGTTTCCCTGAGCCGCCTCTCAACTCTCTTAATTCTACTCACAGAAGGCTTCTTCTTGGCTGGGGCCACGTCCAGCATTGCCTCATCAAAGTCCATTTTCACTCTTCCAATTGGAGAAGTACAAAACCCATCTCATCTAACACTGTCTTTAGTCTGGAATAGTAAGGCTCTCCACAGTTTGCAAGGATGTCTTTTCCTGACAGGAGGTGTTTTTTCAACGTGACTAGGTCGTTGGCCTCCGCTGCATCCTTCATATTTGTTGACAGCTTTTCTATTGCGGCTGATAGTTCTCGGGCCATCGAAGCATTGCGCTCAATTTCTGCGACTGCTAGGCTTCGATTAAAGGCCCTTTTCTCCTCCTCTGATAATAGCTCGCCGAAGTGATCTGACACGAACTTTAGTCTGTGACTGATAGCATCTCTGATGAAATCCTGATCAATCTTAAATGCAGGGATTCGTTTTGACTGGACAATTTGTCCAATCTGAGCTACCACATGAGGCGGTAACCCTATAGTTATATGTGTCGAATGATGATGAGAGTCTGTGGCAGCGGTATAGAACTTCCACTGAGAATATTCTAGTTCATTAATCGCTACAGTAAAGTTCTCATCATTTGACATGCGACATACCCTTGCGAGAGAGAGAGTACGGCATCATATCACCCCTCTTCGTCCTCGTCAAGTCCTTGCTTCATCAAAAATTCCACCACCTTCATAAGATCACCAATCAGTTCCATTAAGTCATGTGGTCTATAAACGGACTCAGTGACCCCTTCGCCTGTGTGAATGATTATTCTAACCACGAGCTCGGTCACTTCTGTTGCTGGGTTGAACCATTTTTCAATCTCGAGTCTAGTCGCTATCGCTACCTGTTCGTCCAAAGTCGACTTCGCCTACTAGGTGTGACTCACCCTCTGGGTAAAACGTATCTGGCAATATATCTGGCGGGAACTGCCCTGACTTTAGCGGAGGCAGATCAGATTTTCTTGTCTTACCGAAAGAGACAGCCATCAGGCATGGGATTCCCATAAAATCCACCTGGTAAACATAGGCCTTAGAACCGGCCTTAATCTCACTCTTCATCTTATTAAATGCGGGAATGCCGAAGGCATGCTTGAAAGCCGCTTCTCTCATTTAGGGAACTCTCCTTAGAATTATGAAATCTCTGGACTTCGCAAGATTCTCCCACTTGGGTCCATAACGGATGTTATCATCAACTACCTTTATGTCGACACCGAATGAAGCGAGAATCAAATTGATACTATCAGGTACATGCTTGTATACGTATCCGTAGAAGTCGAACTCCATTGCCAACAGGTGCTCGAAAACTACGGATACGCATAGCTCGCTCTTGTAGAAGATATCCCTCTGGCCCACCTTCTTAATGCGTGAGCCATAGGGAATATCTCTCACATTCCAATGCCCGGCCTTAAACCGGGAAGGGAATGATTCTATCTTCCCTATATCGGTGAGGCTACTCGTCATCCATCTCCAATTCCTCTTCATAGTATGCGGCGTAGAACACATAGATCGGCTCTCCCTGGGAATCCTTGCCTTCCCGACGAGAAGCACAATCGAAGTGGGATAGCTCCTTCTCATGGTGCGTCTTCAGATATTTCCTGAAACTCGTTCCCATGTATTGCACCTTCAGATCGAAGAACAGTTCCAGCCGAACGATGTGATCCGGCTTGCTCTTCAGAATGTCAATCAGGGCTTCCCACCTGGTATTGAAATTCTTGCCCCCCGGACCTCTTGTCGCCTGAGGAATCTCATCTACCCATGTGAAAATCACGTTGTCCATGATCTCAGCGAGTCTGGGTTTACGGCTATGCCGTGCTTCCATTTTGCTTTCCTTCTCTTCTAGGTGGCTATGGTTATGGCAAAACTTAACATCTCGACGGACTGGATTTGTGCAGCCACCAAAAGCACAAATCCTGTTCAAGCTCATTACTTTCGGTCCTGCACTACGTTCGCCCAATTTCCTCGGGCGACCCCAGCAGTCTCCAAAGCATCTTGCAGCATATCAAAAATCTGTCTGTACTCCTCTTCTCGATGGTCTCCGAAATTAGCACACACCTCAAGAATTTTCGCTCTCGAGGCTGCCGGGTGAATGCTTCCCAGCACTAGGCTCAAAGTTTCATAAGACGTCGGGGCCTCCATTTATTAATTCCTTTCTGTTAGTAGCTGTGAAGGTTCCCATGTCCAATGTCTCTCAATAAAGGAGAGGAACCTTTCATCAAATTCCGCTGTCGGAACTCGAAGTCTTGCCGAAATGTTTAGCTTCTCATAGTGATAGTCTCGCTTTCTATCCTTACTCTTTCTAACGATAGGATGATGGGTCTTGTACTGGTATGCGATCGGCTGATCGTACGAGTAGAAGACCGAAATCTCTCGATATCTGACCTTATATAGTCCCTGACTAATCTGTTCGATTGTCGGGAGTGCGGGAAGATCGTGAATCTTCTCCATTTTATCTCTCCACTATTGCTATTGCAATTAATGCACTACCAATTCCTATAAAGATTGATTCAATCCAATTCCTATCTACTAGGCCGGCGAAAAGGCATATCAGTCCTGTGGTGAGGAAGATAATTCGGAGACGATCCGTCATCACTGAGACGGACCGCCAATCAATGTGTCGATAATCATTAGACGACGATTTGCTTTCGCCTGAGCTCCAAGATCAGTAGTATTCATGTAGAAGTCAAACTCTCCTTCTCTGAAGGAGACGAGAGCTTCATAGATGATGTTTGCTTCCTCAAGAGTCTTTATCTTCATTCTTCATTTCCTCCTTTTCCTCGACTAGATCGCCATTGGTCCCGTAGAACAGTTCTTCCCCACAAAGGTCGCAAACCGTAGTCCAACGAGCATGGGTACAATCATCTTCTGTAGGCATTTAATACTCCGATGGAAATAAGATTGTCGTTCCTGAACGATCACCATTAGTCATAATCCACAAATCTTCTGGGCCCCCGATATCATAGACACCCATAATTCTCAGTCCGTTGAGGAGGGCTATATTATTTGCACGCTGATCGTGGTCATCAAGATTGCCCCAATCCTCATTTGTGTATCTCGCAAGAACGCCATGAATCCGAAGAAGTCTTATGGTACGATCCTTTTCGATCCACTCCATAACTCCGGGAGTCATATACATAGGTCCGAGCTCAAAACTAGTATTCATTGGCCCAACTGCTTTCTTCCACCGCCTGCAAGTTTTCCTTTGGCCAATGTCGCACTAGAGCCAGCAGCCCGCCCCGCTGCGGCACCAGTCGAATTGTAACCCCCACTCCCCTGGTATGAGCTTGAGCCAAGCTTGCCCGCAGAAATCTTGGCAAGTTGGACGTCATCTCTGAGGGCAGGAAGAAGCGAGATATTCTCCTCGGCTTCAACATTTTCCATAGCCTCCTTCAACCGTTCATTAATCGCACTGGAGAAATGCTTCCACCAGGTTCCGAGAAATCCTGCACCCCGAGGCCCCTGATATGAAACATAGGCCCGCTCTCCATACTCCCACATATCTAGAAGGAAGCTGTAGAACCTGTCCATTTTACTGGGCCGGCCGTATAGTGTAATGCTCGTCTTCCGACCATCACTATAATTGTGAGACGAATAGGACATGAAGCATCCGAAATTCTTGCTCACAATCCAGGCGAAGTCAAGCTTCCTATGCAAGAACTTGCCGGGAATAGAAACCCTGCGAGAAGTAATTTCCTCCTTGATTTCCTGGGGTCGCAAAGCATCCTCAGAAATCCCGTATTTCATCATGAGCTCAAAAGCCTTCCGCTGGAAGATTTCTGCCTCATGTTCGTTGTCTGTAGCCTGTGCCTTCGCAAGCAAGGCTCTAATTTTGTCTTCCATTTTCTCTCTCCTTTTTGGGCCAGCTGTAACTGAATAGCAATTGCAGGTACAGGTGAGGGCAGCGCCCCATTCTGCGTATTCTCCCCCGTTCGGGATTCCAATAAGCCACAGATACTAGGGCGCTACCCTGATCTTTACCTCCAACCAGTTCCGGCAGTTTCTCCAAACTCGCCGTTCACATCGTCAGAACTTACCACCTTCCGATATCTATCTTGCGGAACGACCCGCCGCATCGCCTTCCCATAATTGCTGTCCGACATTTCGATGAACTCCGAGGCGGACTTGAAAAGTCGATGAGTAACAACTTTGGCGGGCGCAATGTATTCTGTGAGCAGCCGTGCCAAATTCTGGGCTTCCGTTTTGGATGACATGATGGCATATGTTGTTACCTCGTACTGATCGACTACCCTGTAGATTTCTTCATACAGCAACTACTTCCTCCGTTTCCTGCGAACTTTGGTGCCGTACTTTTTGGCCCATCGCTTCGCAATCTTAGGATGGTTAGCAAACATATATCGGCGTTGGCGGGCCGACCGAAATGGCATTGACTACCTCTCTCTATTTCTCCAAGCTTCCGTAGTTTCCTCGCCGTCCCAATCTTCCTCTTCTGAGGGAACACTCTTATGAATAGCATCCATCATAGTTTCCCCGTCAGCCAAAAGCTTCAGCGCATTGAAAATGTTATCGGTCGGCCAGTTGGTCATCATGAAAACATGATTGTCGGAGCAATGTTTGGGGGTGGGGATTCCCAGGGATTTTGCGGCGAGCTCTCCAACCACATAATCGTTACCAATAAAGTGCCCATCCTTGAAGAAACCAAAATCTCGATCCTCCTCCGACCAGATAATCTCATAACCATCGAGAAGCATCTGCCAGCCTCCGAGACAAAGCGCAAATCCACACTCATACGGTGCTTCAATAGATTCACCAGATTGGAAAATCTCTGCGTCGTCTTCATCGTACTCCGAGTTCTCCACCCATGCCCTCATATTGAAGGCATACTCATGTGCTTGGATGGTGCTGATGAGCTGATGGATTTTCTGTGCGTCAGCCATTTTCTTTCTCTTTCTCCATTTCACTAACTGGAACCCAGAGTCCCAGATCAATGTTCGCCATGATCGACTGAAGTACATCAGCCCGACTATGCAAACCTTCTTGGATATCCTCATCGATGATTTCTTGCAGAGTATCGATGTACTGTGTGCGTGACGGCTCATCCTCAAAAGCCTCCATGAGAATTTCAATCCTGCTGATGATGATGTCGCAGTCCGTCAGTAAATCTGCGTTATGAGTGGCGGCTGCCACCAGCTGAATTTGCTTCTTAGCCTTCTTCAGATGTCGCATTTCGTCTGTCATATATCCTCCTTACAGGATTCGGGGGAGTTTCATGTACTCTTGATACTCAGGGTCCCACTTCCACGGCTTCTCGATGAAGTAGAGAAGATTCTCGATATCCATATCCTCTATCTCTACGAGATGGCGTGCAAACGTGTACACATTCTCATGGATTTCCCACCACTTGTCTTCTGGCATTTCTACCTCCATAGCTGTGTAACCCATTCCCATAGAATGTTGAGCTGGGACAGAAAATGCACGACCCACATGAAGAGATCAATATCACTCATATTTACTTGTCCTCAATCGTGATCTCGAAAACTTCGCTGACTGCAATCTGTCGGGGACGATCACCTTCCCGCCGCACAATAAACCTGTTAATCGACGGCACCCCTGATTCTCCTACCATCTCATCGATTCCATCCTGTGCGAAAAGGGCCACTCCTTCCGGGAGACTTTCCTTCAGGATCAACTGCTGGAACCATTGAATTGCTAAGAGAGGGTTGGGGAAATCGATAGAAACCCTCGCCTTACGGTCCATCCGAATCTTGCTCGCCATTTTAGCATTCCCTTCGTAGTGTTGCAATTGCTGCACTTGCCTGCGAACTGGTCAACGCATCCGGCTCCGACATCAGAAATTCTCTGACCGCTGCCTCTCCCTCAGAATTGAACACTGAACAAACTCCCGACTGTTCCGAGCTATCCAACTGCTCGAACCCGTCGTCCGCTCCTTTTCGTTCTGACGATTCTTCGCACGCCGTGGCTGCCCGCCCTACTAACACGAACGCAATAACCCCAATACCTACTTGCTTCCACATTTCTTCTGCTCCTCTCTGAGGATTCTGATAGAATCTGACAAAACTGGAATCACGTCGAGCATCCAATGCTCTACAATATGATTCGGTGTGGTTCTATGAACTTCCCGCACAAGATTTCGTGCCTCGACTAACTTCTCGAGATTAGTCATCCTCAATATCTCGATCATCATAATTATCGTCGTAGTCGTCCATCGGCTCCCCCGCATACATCATGTCATACTTATTCTCCTGATACCACATGAACTGGGCATCCTCATTCCAGTGTGCATAATCGCTCACTGGCGGGATATCATCACCCCGATATCTAGGCATTCACTTTTCTCCTTTTTGGTTGATTTTAACAGGGGCCGCCCCGGAATCGAACCAGGGAAAAACCATTCAACCTTATTGCCTGTCCTAGAATTAGGATGCGTCGTACAATTCGTTCAACTCGTACGGAATCATGCTGTTAATGTCGTCGTAGAGATTGCTGCAGAAATCATCCTTGTCCAGCTCATCCTCGCCCGAGATTCTTTCCACCACGATTCTCAGCGTGATTTCTGTCGAGCCTGACTCGTGATGAGCTTCCCGAATCTGCCAGATTGTCCGATCGCCGGCATCCACCTCCAAATTCTCGAGGTAGTTAATCATATCAGCACTCGGATCAGTGCTAATCGTGATCTTGAATTCTTGCTTGTGCTCCATTTTCTTCCCTTTCTCAGTATGGCATTTCTACGTTCGTACCCTTGACAAGGGCACTGGCGATCGCATTGAACAGGAATGTTTGCAGATTCCGGCTGTTGTCCTCGAATCCTGTCATCTGGTGCACCATTTCTTCCAGCACCGTTGAGTACAGAAGTTCTGTACCTTCCGTGTCTTGCAGAATCGAGTGGGCGATCACAATGTTTCCGTGCTGCTGCAATCCGAGCGTGGTCTCTTCCACGAAATCCCCGATAATCAGCCTACTTGGCACTGTCAACCCTGTCAAGGAATGGATTTCCAGCACCACCTCAAGAAGTTTCTGCTGACATTTCCGGCACTCGACTTCCGTGTATCCGCCCCGCTTCACAGCGTAGGTAAGATCGGGATATGCTGACATGAGTTTCATCATGCATTCCAGTGGCACAAAAAGTGGTGCTGGGGAGACGAAAACTCCATCTCTCCACCCTTCCGGGTAAATTCTGAAACTCATGAGCGCATGTTCCAGGGCGTCACTCTTGTAGTGAAATCCCATGCTTGTGAAACACGACCACTCGAAGGAATCCAATCTGTCATCATGATTCAGGAAGTATGTCCAATCTTCCTCTGTGAAATCCTTCTGCATCATGATTTCTACGAGGTATTCCTGCGAGTAGTCCCGCATCAGTCGCATCTCGTTCAGTTGATGCTTTCTCTGCGTCCCGTAGCTGAACAGAGACATATTGTCTTGTGCGGTAACTCGCATTCCCTTGTAGAAAATCATCAGGTGGTCGAGCCCGATGAAATTCGGGGTGACTCCCTCCCAATCCTTGTCCCGGAAGTATTCATCCCAGGCTTCTAGAATGTCCCGAACTTCGAGACTGGTGGACTCATCGATCCAGAATGTGGAACCAGACTCTGGGGGAACATCTCCGTCCATGAGAATTATTCCATCCTCATCGACCGTGTTCTGCCAGATTTCCCGAATCCCATGCCAGATTTCCCAATCCACTCCGACTCGAGTCGTGTAGGAAGTCGGCGTCTCATTGACATAGATTTCCTCGAAATCCTGGCCTCTCATGGATGTAGTTTTGGTGTGGATTTGCACATCCTCACCGTTGATGCGAATACCGAAATCCACATCTTCCCGCAAGAATGTTGCGATGGCGTACTTGAATCCGGTTCCGAAAAACCCGATCTTCGACTCGTCATCTCCTTTTGTTGAGGCCCCCATCAGCCGTAAAGCCTCCAGAGGGATTTCTGTGTCTGTGTGAAAGAATATCATTTCCCTTTTCCTTTTTCTCCTAGATTACTTACGGTGAGACTGGAAAGTTCGACGCTATCCTTTCCAGTCTCACGATCTGTAATCTATCCGAGAACTTGGCAGCCTCGCAACACCAGTTCAATCACCTGGGCTGCCTTGCTCAAATCTGTGCCGTCGAAGTTTCCTTCTCGCAAATTCTTGGCCAAAGCAGTCAACATACGCCGCTGTCGCTCAATCCTGTGCAAATCGTCCAACTCATCCCGCAGTCCCTTAATTCTGATTTCCAGAACCGCAATCTGAGCATGTAGATCCTGAGCCTTGGCTGTGAAAATGTCCTTAGCCTCGATCTCGTCTTCCTCTCGAAGGAGAGCCTCAAACTCTGGGTCTGCTTCCTTGAATTCCATTTCCTTTTCCTTTCCTGTTAGATTGCTTGAAGTGGACCAGAATACCACACACTAATATTCTGGTCCACGGCCTGCAATCTACACAATGTGTAGAAACTCTCTAATCGTGTATCCTGCGAATCCTAGTATCAAGCAGAATACAATCAGTAAGAATGCAATGGTCTCTCCTTGCCAATCGGCGAATCTGTATGTTCTAAAGCTCAGCGTTCGTCGTCTTTCCCGACGTTCCATTTGTTTCTCGTAATCTGACCTTCTTTGATCTTCTTCCCGAACTAAACGCTCTTGCTGAATTAGCCAGTAATCGAAATCCCTGACCACTCTAGCAAACGGATCATGAATTTCTTTCGGCACGACTAATCATCGCCGAACATCTTGTCCCAACAATTCTGACAGTAGCCAGTGATGAGTTTCTCTCGTTGCTCAGCAGACATATTTGGAAATGCCCGCTGAATCATTTCACCGGAAGTCCAGCGATCGTACCCTTCCTGTTCTACCTCGACAAAACTCTCGAGCTGGCAGCCAGGACATCTTGTATTCACAATCGGCATTCTTTTCTCCTTTTCGTCGATCCAGTCTGAGGACTGGTGATCCTGCCCCAATTTCTTGGGGCAGCATGATCAACCCTCAGCGTAGATTACGTGGTTTCCGTTGGGAAGTTCCGCCCCGTTGCCGCACACATGGTTTCCCATTGTGCGACAATCGAATCTCGCATCATCCTCCCAAATTTGTGTTGCCGGCGCTCTTTGTGTCGCCGCTTCGTGCAGCAGATTCATTTCTGCCAGCAGATGCAGAATTGCTGTGACTAGAATTGCTCCCATTTTCAGATTTCCTTCCCGGCGTGGATTTCCACGACCCCCGAAATTGGGGTCCTAAATCCCCACATATGCTCCTCCATCCACACCAAGAAATTCCCGTTGCTGAGCTGCGCCCGCACATGAATCTCCTTCCGTGAATAGTTATCCTCGACCGTATATCGATCACCGATTTCCATTTCCTTTTTCCTTTTTTGTAAGGGGTGGTCTAGAGGGTCGCCCGGCTGCGCCGGGCTCCAGTTTTGAGAACTGGTGATCCTGGCCCAAGTTTCCCCTGGGCCAGCATGATCAGCACTCAAATCTTCTTCTCAAGAAGTTCAATCTTCCGGGCGACCCGCACCATTTCGTTCCAGCCAGCGTCGCCGATTTGCGTGGACCCGCAAGTCCAGTAAATCCTCTCATATTCCTTTTTGGATTCCTCAAGGGCGGCGAGGAACATGAGCCTGTTTTTCTGTACCCTATCCATAATTTCAAGACCTCCTAGAATCTTGTTTTTTGTGTGCGTTGCCCCGGCGGTGTCGGGCCAACTGTAAATGCGTAGCCACAAAACTTGTGGGTCCTGGGAAAAATTGGCCGGGCGGGCCGGGCGGGTTTCCCCGCCCGACTCACTCTGCGTTCTCCCAAAATTCCTCGTCGTCGAAAATGTTTTCCTTCGGCCACGATGAATCGTGACTGAGCGTTCGTTCTGTTTGGAATGCTGCGGCGCCACGGGCGGCGTTCTGGAGTTGCTCAATTTCCCATTCGAGGCCGCCGAACGAAATCATCCGCTCGATTTGCTCCCCGACTGTGCGAGTTTCCATCCAGGCACCCTTTTTCACCCGGTAGAGGAAAAACTTCCTGAGCGGCGATTCGAGTGCCTGCGCCCGGACCACCTCCATGCAAATCAGTTCCATACCCTGGGGAATTTCTCCCACGGGGCGGGAAGTTCTGCACGGGAACGATGTCCTACGCATTTTTATTCGTCCTTTTTTGGTCAATTTCTAGCGCAGTATCCCCTTGGAAAGGGGCGCAACTATCTGACTAGTTGCGCCTATTTCCTGTCAATCGAAATCGATGACAGCGGCAGCCTTCTTGGCGACCTTGTCGATTCCGATTCCCGCCGCCTTCCACGCATCGTGGTAGCGGACCATTGCGGCCACGACCGCCACCCGAATGTTGTCCGGGCAGCCCATCTTGACCAGTGTCTGCTCCCGCCGCTCGACGGTCGCCGGCGCATCCTTTTTCCCCTGGAGGAAAACCGATGCGCTCGGAAGCCTGCGAGTGGCACCCTCCGCACCCCACTGGGGCTGCGCCTTCACGGTTTCCTGAAGGTTCTTCCATGCAGCGTCGAGCTGCGGGAACTTCTCCCGGTCCGCCTTCGGCACGGCCACGAGGGCACGGCTGGTCGGCTTGGCAATGTTGTTCTCGGCCATTGTATTCTCCTGTCTTGTACGGACATCTTGTCCTAAAGGTTTGCGTTATTGCGCCCCTTTACAAGAGAATACTGCGCTAACTCTTTTTTGAGTATTCGTCGGGCACGGGTTCCACCCCGTCATCGCCCTATAGTTGTACCAGGTAATTGGCTACCTGTTTTGCCTTTCGGCAATTCATGGCGGAGCCACCGCCAATCGTCAGACAGGAATTTCTGCTAATGCAATCTCAGCCAGCATCCGTTGAAAATCTGACCTTGTCAGAATTCCACGCCGTGCCAGTATGGCAGCCTTTTCGGCACGCCGAATCAGCCAGTCGTAATGATCTTGTTCGGCAGTCATTAGAAATCCCACGCCGCTTTGACAGCCTTTTTGGCAGCCGCAGCCGGGGAAGTCTTACGCTCATACCAGAGTCTGTAATCACAGTCTGGCAGGTCTAGGGTTCCCCCGACGCTGAACTTTTTCCAAAGTTCGTCGTCAACGGCCCGCATCCAAGCGCTGAACGTCATGATTTCTCCTTTTTTGGATTCTCGCTTTTCGGCGCCCGTCCTATCGGGCGCTCCCGTTTTCGGTTCTCACTGATTCTAACGGTGGGCACCGGGACCGATTACCGGCCCGGTCGGAATTTCTCCCGCCGTTCTCGCACTCTCACCCATTACAACGGTGACCATGCGGGGCGATTACGGACCTCCGGCGGATTTCTCCCCGCCGGTCCCGGCCCGTCTCGCTCATCCCTACACACGTATCAACGGTGACCGGCGCCCGGGAATTCCACGGATGACCGAATTCTGATGTGACTCCCGTCACATCCATTTAAGACAGTTGATTGAAACCTGAGGTTATAGAGACTATTACCTGCGCCGCATTCTCATATTTGTAGGGTACAAGTATCGGTCTATTAGCGGCTAAGACAGTTTTCAGCATGCTTGATATACGTAATTAGGCGTGCCTCGTTTGTCGTATTAGGCACGCTTAACGGGCCCGGACTAAACTAATTGTAGGGTACAACTATCCCGGCACTACCCAGAGTGGCGGATGTGTCACGGGGGGTGGTGGGCTGCA
>CAUVYU010000186.1:0-27118 GCA_963556255.1 Allolobophora icterica | reverse complement strand
CTAGCAGGTGCGCGTCGATTTTCCGAAAAACTTTTTTTGTCCGATTTTCGATTTCTGTTGATGCTACATTATGGAAACGGGTCCGCTGAGTCCGTTTCTGAAGGTTTCAGACATTGATCTGTCTTAACTAAAAAGTTACAGCTCCTCGAAGTTGAGAATTTTCAAATTTGAAAATTCACTGGAAGCCTTGCCTTATGCTTAGATCGAAGGTACAGAGGTCCTTTTCCCGGAAAAGTGAGATTTTTTGCAAAATTTAGTTCGTCGTATATCTTTCGTTTCAACGATGGTAGGTTGTAGTAAAGAGTGCCCTGAGGTCATATCTGAGTGGCACAGAGCTTGCTCTGACGTAACTAGCAGGTGCGCGTCGATTTTCCGAAAAACTTTTTTTGTCCGATTTTCGATTTCTGTTGATGCTACATTATGGAAACGGGTCCGCTGAGTCCGTTTCTGAAGGTTTCAGACATTGATCTGTCTTAACTAAAAAGTTACAGCTCCTCGAAGTTGAGAATTTTCAAATTTGAAAATTCACTGGAAGCCTTGCCTTATGCTTAGATCGAAGGTACAGAGGTCCTTTTCCCGGAAAAGTGAGATTTTTTGCAAAATTTAGTTCGTCGTATATCTTTCGTTTCAACGATGGTAGGTTGTAGTAAAGAGTGCCCTGAGGTCATATCTGAGTGGCACAGAGCTTGCTCTGACGTAACTAGCAGGTGCGCGTCGATTTTCCGAAAAACTTTTTTTGTCCGATTTTCGATTTCTGTTGATGCTACATTATGGAAACGGGTCCGCTGAGTCCGTTTCTGAAGGTTTCAGACATTGATCTGTCTTAACTAAAAAGTTACAGCTCCTCGAAGTTGAGAATTTTCAAATTTGAAAATTCACTGGAAGCCTTGCCTTATGCTTAGATCGAAGGTACAGAGGTCCTTTTCCCGGAAAAGTGAGATTTTTTGCAAAATTTAGTTCGTCGTATATCTTTCGTTTCAACGATGGTAGGTTGTAGTAAAGAGTGCCCTGAGGTCATATCTGAGTGGCACAGAGCTTGCTCTGACGTAACTAGCAGGTGCGCGTCGATTTCCGAAAAACTTTTTTTGTCCGATTTTCGATTTCTGTTGATGCTACATTATGGAAACGGGTCCGCTGAGTCCGTTTCTGAAGGTTTCAGACATTGATCTGTCTTAACTAAAAAGTTACAGCTCCTCGAAGTTGAGAATTTTCAAATTTGAAAATTCACTGGAAGCCTTGCCTTATGCTTAGATCGAAGGTACAGAGGTCCTTTTCCCGGAAAAGTGAGATTTTTTGCAAAATTTAGTTCGTCGTATATCTTTCGTTTCAACGATGGTAGGTTGTAGTAAAGAGTGCCCTGAGGTCATATCTGAGTGGCACAGAGCTTGCTCTGACGTAACTAGCAGGTGCGCGTCGATTTTCCGAAAAACTTTTTTTGTCCGATTTTCGATTTCTGTTGATGCTACATTATGGAAACGGGTCCGCTGAGTCCGTTTCTGAAGGTTTCAGACATTGATCTGTCTTAACTAAAAAGTTACAGCTCCTCGAAGTTGAGAATTTTCAAATTTGAAAATTCACTGGAAGCCTTGCCTTATGCTTAGATCGAAGGTACAGAGGTCCTTTTCCCGGAAAAGTGAGATTTTTTGCAAAATTTAGTTCGTCGTATATCTTTCGTTTCAACGATGGTAGGTTGTAGTAAAGAGTGCCCTGAGGTCATATCTGAGTGGCACAGAGCTTGCTCTGACGTAACTAGCAGGTGCGCGTCGATTTTCCGAAAAACTTTTTTTGTCCGATTTTCGATTTCTGTTGATGCTACATTATGGAAACGGGTCCGCTGAGTCCGTTTCTGAAGGTTTCAGACATTGATCTGTCTTAACTAAAAAGTTACAGCTCCTCGAAGTTGAGAATTTTCAAATTTGAAAATTCACTGGAAGCCTTGCCTTATGCTTAGATCGAAGGTACAGAGGTCCTTTTCCCGGAAAAGTGAGATTTTTTGCAAAATTTAGTTCGTCGTATATCTTTCGTTTCAACGATGGTAGGTTGTAGTAAAGAGTGCCCTGAGGTCATATCTGAGTGGCACAGAGCTTGCTCTGACGTAACTAGCAGGTGCGCGTCGATTTTCCGAAAAACTTTTTTTGTCCGATTTTCGATTTCTGTTGATGCTACATTATGGAAACGGGTCCGCTGAGTCCGTTTCTGAAGGTTTCAGACATTGATCTGTCTTAACTAAAAAGTTACAGCTCCTCGAAGTTGAGAATTTTCAAATTTGAAAATTCACTGGAAGCCTTGCCTTATGCTTAGATCGAAGGTACAGAGGTCCTTTTCCCGGAAAAGTGAGATTTTTTGCAAAATTTAGTTCGTCGTATATCTTTCGTTTCAACGATGGTAGGTTGTAGTAAAGAGTGCCCTGAGGTCATATCTGAGTGGCACAGAGCTTGCTCTGACGTAACTAGCAGGTGCGCGTCGATTTTCCGAAAAACTTTTTTTGTCCGATTTTCGATTTCTGTTGATGCTACATTATGGAAACGGGTCCGCTGAGTCCGTTTCTGAAGGTTTCAGACATTGATCTGTCTTAACTAAAAAGTTACAGCTCCTCGAAGTTGAGAATTTTCAAATTTGAAAATTCACTGGAAGCCTTGCCTTATGCTTAGATCGAAGGTACAGAGGTCCTTTTCCCGGAAAAGTGAGATTTTTTGCAAAATTTAGTTCGTCGTATATCTTTCGTTTCAACGATGGTAGGTTGTAGTAAAGAGTGCCCTGAGGTCATATCTGAGTGGCACAGAGCTTGCTCTGACGTAACTAGCAGGTGCGCGTCGATTTTCCGAAAAACTTTTTTTGTCCGATTTTCGATTTCTGTTGATGCTACATTATGGAAACGGGTCCGCTGAGTCCGTTTCTGAAGGTTTCAGACATTGATCTGTCTTAACTAAAAAGTTACAGCTCCTCGAAGTTGAGAATTTTCAAATTTGAAAATTCACTGGAAGCCTTGCCTTATGCTTAGATCGAAGGTACAGAGGTCCTTTTCCCGGAAAAGTGAGATTTTTTGCAAAATTTAGTTCGTCGTATATCTTTCGTTTCAACGATGGTAGGTTGTAGTAAAGAGTGCCCTGAGGTCATATCTGAGTGGCACAGAGCTTGCTCTGACGTAACTAGCAGGTGCGCGTCGATTTTCCGAAAAACTTTTTTTGTCCGATTTTCGATTTCTGTTGATGCTACATTATGGAAACGGGTCCGCTGAGTCCGTTTCTGAAGGTTTCAGACATTGATCTGTCTTAACTAAAAAGTTACAGCTCCTCGAAGTTGAGAATTTTCAAATTTGAAAATTCACTGGAAGCCTTGCCTTATGCTTAGATCGAAGGTACAGAGGTCCTTTTCCCGGAAAAGTGAGATTTTTTGCAAAATTTAGTTCGTCGTATATCTTTCGTTTCAACGATGGTAGGTTGTAGTAAAGAGTGCCCTGAGGTCATATCTGAGTGGCACAGAGCTTGCTCTGACGTAACTAGCAGGTGCGCGTCGATTTTCCGAAAAACTTTTTTTGTCCGATTTTCGATTTCTGTTGATGCTACATTATGGAAACGGGTCCGCTGAGTCCGTTTCTGAAGGTTTCAGACATTGATCTGTCTTAACTAAAAAGTTACAGCTCCTCGAAGTTGAGAATTTTCAAATTTGAAAATTCACTGGAAGCCTTGCCTTATGCTTAGATCGAAGGTACAGAGGTCCTTTTCCCGGAAAAGTGAGATTTTTTGCAAAATTTAGTTCGTCGTATATCTTTCGTTTCAACGATGGTAGGTTGTAGTAAAGAGTGCCCTGAGGTCATATCTGAGTGGCACAGAGCTTGCTCTGACGTAACTAGCAGGTGCGCGTCGATTTTCCGAAAAACTTTTTTTGTCCGATTTTCGATTTCTGTTGATGCTACATTATGGAAACGGGTCCGCTGAGTCCGTTTCTGAAGGTTTCAGACATTGATCTGTCTTAACTAAAAAGTTACAGCTCCTCGAAGTTGAGAATTTTCAAATTTGAAAATTCACTGGAAGCCTTGCCTTATGCTTAGATCGAAGGTACAGAGGTCCTTTTCCCGGAAAAGTGAGATTTTTTGCAAAATTTAGTTCGTCGTATATCTTTCGTTTCAACGATGGTAGGTTGTAGTAAAGAGTGCCCTGAGGTCATATCTGAGTGGCACAGAGCTTGCTCTGACGTAACTAGCAGGTGCGCGTCGATTTTCCGAAAAACTTTTTTTGTCCGATTTTCGATTTCTGTTGATGCTACATTATGGAAACGGGTCCGCTGAGTCCGTTTCTGAAGGTTTCAGACATTGATCTGTCTTAACTAAAAAGTTACAGCTCCTCGAAGTTGAGAATTTTCAAATTTGAAAATTCACTGGAAGCCTTGCCTTATGCTTAGATCGAAGGTACAGAGGTCCTTTTCCCGGAAAAGTGAGATTTTTTGCAAAATTTAGTTCGTCGTATATCTTTCGTTTCAACGATGGTAGGTTGTAGTAAAGAGTGCCCTGAGGTCATATCTGAGTGGCACAGAGCTTGCTCTGACGTAACTAGCAGGTGCGCGTCGATTTTCCGAAAAACTTTTTTTGTCCGATTTTCGATTTCTGTTGATGCTACATTATGGAAACGGGTCCGCTGAGTCCGTTTCTGAAGGTTTCAGACATTGATCTGTCTTAACTAAAAAGTTACAGCTCCTCGAAGTTGAGAATTTTCAAATTTGAAAATTCACTGGAAGCCTTGCCTTATGCTTAGATCGAAGGTACAGAGGTCCTTTTCCCGGAAAAGTGAGATTTTTTGCAAAATTTAGTTCGTCGTATATCTTTCGTTTCAACGATGGTAGGTTGTAGTAAAGAGTGCCCTGAGGTCATATCTGAGTGGCACAGAGCTTGCTCTGACGTAACTAGCAGGTGCGCGTCGATTTTCCGAAAAACTTTTTTTGTCCGATTTTCGATTTCTGTTGATGCTACATTATGGAAACGGGTCCGCTGAGTCCGTTTCTGAAGGTTTCAGACATTGATCTGTCTTAACTAAAAAGTTACAGCTCCTCGAAGTTGAGAATTTTCAAATTTGAAAATTCACTGGAAGCCTTGCCTTATGCTTAGATCGAAGGTACAGAGGTCCTTTTCCCGGAAAAGTGAGATTTTTTGCAAAATTTAGTTCGTCGTATATCTTTCGTTTCAACGATGGTAGGTTGTAGTAAAGAGTGCCCTGAGGTCATATCTGAGTGGCACAGAGCTTGCTCTGACGTAACTAGCAGGTGCGCGTCGATTTTCCGAAAAACTTTTTTTGTCCGATTTTCGATTTCTGTTGATGCTACATTATGGAAACGGGTCCGCTGAGTCCGTTTCTGAAGGTTTCAGACATTGATCTGTCTTAACTAAAAAGTTACAGCTCCTCGAAGTTGAGAATTTTCAAATTTGAAAATTCACTGGAAGCCTTGCCTTATGCTTAGATCGAAGGTACAGAGGTCCTTTTCCCGGAAAAGTGAGATTTTTTGCAAAATTTAGTTCGTCGTATATCTTTCGTTTCAACGATGGTAGGTTGTAGTAAAGAGTGCCCTGAGGTCATATCTGAGTGGCACAGAGCTTGCTCTGACGTAACTAGCAGGTGCGCGTCGATTTTCCGAAAAACTTTTTTTGTCCGATTTTCGATTTCTGTTGATGCTACATTATGGAAACGGGTCCGCTGAGTCCGTTTCTGAAGGTTTCAGACATTGATCTGTCTTAACTAAAAAGTTACAGCTCCTCGAAGTTGAGAATTTTCAAATTTGAAAATTCACTGGAAGCCTTGCCTTATGCTTAGATCGAAGGTACAGAGGTCCTTTTCCCGGAAAAGTGAGATTTTTTGCAAAATTTAGTTCGTCGTATATCTTTCGTTTCAACGATGGTAGGTTGTAGTAAAGAGTGCCCTGAGGTCATATCTGAGTGGCACAGAGCTTGCTCTGACGTAACTAGCAGGTGCGCGTCGATTTTCCGAAAAACTTTTTTTGTCCGATTTTCGATTTCTGTTGATGCTACATTATGGAAACGGGTCCGCTGAGTCCGTTTCTGAAGGTTTCAGACATTGATCTGTCTTAACTAAAAAGTTACAGCTCCTCGAAGTTGAGAATTTTCAAATTTGAAAATTCACTGGAAGCCTTGCCTTATGCTTAGATCGAAGGTACAGAGGTCCTTTTCCCGGAAAAGTGAGATTTTTTGCAAAATTTAGTTCGTCGTATATCTTTCGTTTCAACGATGGTAGGTTGTAGTAAAGAGTGCCCTGAGGTCATATCTGAGTGGCACAGAGCTTGCTCTGACGTAACTAGCAGGTGCGCGTCGATTTTCCGAAAAACTTTTTTTGTCCGATTTTCGATTTCTGTTGATGCTACATTATGGAAACGGGTCCGCTGAGTCCGTTTCTGAAGGTTTCAGACATTGATCTGTCTTAACTAAAAAGTTACAGCTCCTCGAAGTTGAGAATTTTCAAATTTGAAAATTCACTGGAAGCCTTGCCTTATGCTTAGATCGAAGGTACAGAGGTCCTTTTCCCGGAAAAGTGAGATTTTTTGCAAAATTTAGTTCGTCGTATATCTTTCGTTTCAACGATGGTAGGTTGTAGTAAAGAGTGCCCTGAGGTCATATCTGAGTGGCACAGAGCTTGCTCTGACGTAACTAGCAGGTGCGCGTCGATTTTCCGAAAAACTTTTTTTGTCCGATTTTCGATTTCTGTTGATGCTACATTATGGAAACGGGTCCGCTGAGTCCGTTTCTGAAGGTTTCAGACATTGATCTGTCTTAACTAAAAAGTTACAGCTCCTCGAAGTTGAGAATTTTCAAATTTGAAAATTCACTGGAAGCCTTGCCTTATGCTTAGATCGAAGGTACAGAGGTCCTTTTCCCGGAAAAGTGAGATTTTTTGCAAAATTTAGTTCGTCGTATATCTTTCGTTTCAACGATGGTAGGTTGTAGTAAAGAGTGCCCTGAGGTCATATCTGAGTGGCACAGAGCTTGCTCTGACGTAACTAGCAGGTGCGCGTCGATTTTCCGAAAAACTTTTTTTGTCCGATTTTCGATTTCTGTTGATGCTACATTATGGAAACGGGTCCGCTGAGTCCGTTTCTGAAGGTTTCAGACATTGATCTGTCTTAACTAAAAAGTTACAGCTCCTCGAAGTTGAGAATTTTCAAATTTGAAAATTCACTGGAAGCCTTGCCTTATGCTTAGATCGAAGGTACAGAGGTCCTTTTCCCGGAAAAGTGAGATTTTTTGCAAAATTTAGTTCGTCGTATATCTTTCGTTTCAACGATGGTAGGTTGTAGTAAAGAGTGCCCTGAGGTCATATCTGAGTGGCACAGAGCTTGCTCTGACGTAACTAGCAGGTGCGCGTCGATTTTCCGAAAAACTTTTTTTGTCCGATTTTCGATTTCTGTTGATGCTACATTATGGAAACGGGTCCGCTGAGTCCGTTTCTGAAGGTTTCAGACATTGATCTGTCTTAACTAAAAAGTTACAGCTCCTCGAAGTTGAGAATTTTCAAATTTGAAAATTCACTGGAAGCCTTGCCTTATGCTTAGATCGAAGGTACAGAGGTCCTTTTCCCGGAAAAGTGAGATTTTTTGCAAAATTTAGTTCGTCGTATATCTTTCGTTTCAACGATGGTAGGTTGTAGTAAAGAGTGCCCTGAGGTCATATCTGAGTGGCACAGAGCTTGCTCTGACGTAACTAGCAGGTGCGCGTCGATTTTCCGAAAAACTTTTTTTGTCCGATTTTCGATTTCTGTTGATGCTACATTATGGAAACGGGTCCGCTGAGTCCGTTTCTGAAGGTTTCAGACATTGATCTGTCTTAACTAAAAAGTTACAGCTCCTCGAAGTTGAGAATTTTCAAATTTGAAAATTCACTGGAAGCCTTGCCTTATGCTTAGATCGAAGGTACAGAGGTCCTTTTCCCGGAAAAGTGAGATTTTTTGCAAAATTTAGTTCGTCGTATATCTTTCGTTTCAACGATGGTAGGTTGTAGTAAAGAGTGCCCTGAGGTCATATCTGAGTGGCACAGAGCTTGCTCTGACGTAACTAGCAGGTGCGCGTCGATTTTCCGAAAAACTTTTTTTGTCCGATTTTCGATTTCTGTTGATGCTACATTATGGAAACGGGTCCGCTGAGTCCGTTTCTGAAGGTTTCAGACATTGATCTGTCTTAACTAAAAAGTTACAGCTCCTCGAAGTTGAGAATTTTCAAATTTGAAAATTCACTGGAAGCCTTGCCTTATGCTTAGATCGAAGGTACAGAGGTCCTTTTCCCGGAAAAGTGAGATTTTTTGCAAAATTTAGTTCGTCGTATATCTTTCGTTTCAACGATGGTAGGTTGTAGTAAAGAGTGCCCTGAGGTCATATCTGAGTGGCACAGAGCTTGCTCTGACGTAACTAGCAGGTGCGCGTCGATTTTCCGAAAAACTTTTTTTGTCCGATTTTCGATTTCTGTTGATGCTACATTATGGAAACGGGTCCGCTGAGTCCGTTTCTGAAGGTTTCAGACATTGATCTGTCTTAACTAAAAAGTTACAGCTCCTCGAAGTTGAGAATTTTCAAATTTGAAAATTCACTGGAAGCCTTGCCTTATGCTTAGATCGAAGGTACAGAGGTCCTTTTCCCGGAAAAGTGAGATTTTTTGCAAAATTTAGTTCGTCGTATATCTTTCGTTTCAACGATGGTAGGTTGTAGTAAAGAGTGCCCTGAGGTCATATCTGAGTGGCACAGAGCTTGCTCTGACGTAACTAGCAGGTGCGCGTCGATTTTCCGAAAAACTTTTTTTGTCCGATTTTCGATTTCTGTTGATGCTACATTATGGAAACGGGTCCGCTGAGTCCGTTTCTGAAGGTTTCAGACATTGATCTGTCTTAACTAAAAAGTTACAGCTCCTCGAAGTTGAGAATTTTCAAATTTGAAAATTCACTGGAAGCCTTGCCTTATGCTTAGATCGAAGGTACAGAGGTCCTTTTCCCGGAAAAGTGAGATTTTTTGCAAAATTTAGTTCGTCGTATATCTTTCGTTTCAACGATGGTAGGTTGTAGTAAAGAGTGCCCTGAGGTCATATCTGAGTGGCACAGAGCTTGCTCTGACGTAACTAGCAGGTGCGCGTCGATTTTCCGAAAAACTTTTTTTGTCCGATTTTCGATTTCTGTTGATGCTACATTATGGAAACGGGTCCGCTGAGTCCGTTTCTGAAGGTTTCAGACATTGATCTGTCTTAACTAAAAAGTTACAGCTCCTCGAAGTTGAGAATTTTCAAATTTGAAAATTCACTGGAAGCCTTGCCTTATGCTTAGATCGAAGGTACAGAGGTCCTTTTCCCGGAAAAGTGAGATTTTTTGCAAAATTTAGTTCGTCGTATATCTTTCGTTTCAACGATGGTAGGTTGTAGTAAAGAGTGCCCTGAGGTCATATCTGAGTGGCACAGAGCTTGCTCTGACGTAACTAGCAGGTGCGCGTCGATTTTCCGAAAAACTTTTTTTGTCCGATTTTCGATTTCTGTTGATGCTACATTATGGAAACGGGTCCGCTGAGTCCGTTTCTGAAGGTTTCAGACATTGATCTGTCTTAACTAAAAAGTTACAGCTCCTCGAAGTTGAGAATTTTCAAATTTGAAAATTCACTGGAAGCCTTGCCTTATGCTTAGATCGAAGGTACAGAGGTCCTTTTCCCGGAAAAGTGAGATTTTTTGCAAAATTTAGTTCGTCGTATATCTTTCGTTTCAACGATGGTAGTGTGAACTGAGTTTTGTGTACAGTCTTGCAGTGCGAGATATTAGCGTATATATATAGTGCGCTTACTTTAGTTTCATGTGTATATGTATATATGATAGATGTATAACGTTTAGTCTTAGTGACACGCGCGGCCGGCCGATATCGGCAGCGGCGCGCTATATGTATATTATTAGATTTCGCTTATGCGCACAGAAGACAGGTGTGTCAAGAGGCGCGAAGAATTATGCTGACTAGAAAAGTTTGAATTCGAGTGTGTTCGCTGTAGTAGTGTGGCTGACTAGTTGAGTTGTAATCGAATTGAGTTCTGTCTGTTTGTTTCTTATTAAACTGAAAAGATATTAAACTGTGTTGCTGATTAGTTCAGGTTATACTTATACGTAGAATTAGTGTTCAAAAGGTGAACGTTAAATAGGCGTTAAGTACGAAGAGAACAAGGATTTAATCAGAGGGATTGTCAACGGAAGGATTGGGTTGACATTATTGGTGGCAGTGACGGTGTGGATAAATACTCACGGTGGATAAATACTCACGGTGGAATACATACTCACGGTGGAATAAATACTCACGGTGGATATAAACTCACGGTGGATTAAAATTCACGTTATCACCTCCTTCGGCGGATAGAAGAATCTACGACGGTGATAAAAGAATTTACAACGGTGTTAGAAGAATCTACGACGGTGTTAGAAGAATCTACGCGTTGTTGCTGTGTGACGTGTCTACGATATCAACGACGGTGGAACACGAGAAACGGTATAAAAAATTTCGTTGTTTTCCACGAACAAATATAAAAGAAATCCCGTTTGTTTATCGATTCACACACCAAGAAAAACCGTGACTTCTTTGAAAAGAGAAATCACTGAAGTAAACAAGTAAGATGGAGAAACTAAGTGCTGAAAGACAAGCAGATATTAAGAAGATGTCTACGGAAAGGCTAAAACAGCGTTTGTTGAAAGCCGGTTTTAAAGAAGAACAGTTAGAAGGTATGTCACGTGGTGACATGATGCAGGAACTCGCCGATGTGTGGGTTAAAGAAGAAGTCGAAGAAGAAGGTGCAGTTGGCGGTGCCGTCGAAAAGGTTATTGAAAAACCTCCTGCACCTATGTCAATGGAGATGTTGATGCAGTGGATGATGATGAAAGAAGATAGAGAGGAGAAACGGAGACAAGAAGAGAAAGAAAAAGAGGAGAGACGAAGGCAGGAAGAGAAAGAGCTGAGACAGGAAGAATTACGTCTTCAGAGAGAGAAAGAAGAGAAGGCAGATCGTCTGCAGAGAGAGAAAGAAGAGAAAGCAGAGCGTCTGCAGAGAGAGAAAGAAGAGAAAGAATTGTGCTTGCAGCGAGAGAAAGAAGAGAAAGCGGAACTTGCAAGGCAAGAAGAATTGCGCTTGCAGCGAGAGAAAGAAGAGAAAGCGGAACTTGCAAGGCAAGAAGAATTGCGTCTGCAGAGAGAGAGAGAAGATAAAGCAGAACAAGTGCGTAAGGCAGAACTTGAATTGCAAAAGAATCAGTTTGAGATTCAGTTAGAACAGTTGAAAAGAGATAGGGAAGATGCTGAAAGAAGAAGATTGGAGCAGATGATTGAATTTGAAAAAGCTAGAAAAAGTGATGAAGAGGTTCGTCAGCAACAGATTGAAGCAAAGAGAATGCGTGAAGAAGAAAAAGAAAAAGCGCGAACGTTAGAGTTGGAACGGGCAGAACAGATCAGACAAGAAGAACTCAAATTTCAGAAAGAAAGTTTGGAAAAGGCAGAGACAGAAAGACAAGAACGTCTGAAACTGGAGAAATCAAAATTGACATTGAAAGAAACGCAAATGAGAGAAGAACGGGAAGCAGAAAGAAGGAAGCAGCAAGAAAGTGAAACTTTGGTGTCAAAAATTAAGAAAATAGGTGATGCAATGAAGCATGTATTGCCTCAAATGCCAACTGATATGATGGAGGTGCCATTATATTTTGAAACAGTCGAGAACGCGTTTCGCAGTTTTGCTGTGGAAAAGCCGTTTTGGGTGAAATTATTACTACCATTGATGACGCCGAAAGCTCGAACCGTTCTGAATAGATTGTCATACGATGATCTAGACAATTATGATAGAGTCAAGCAGCACTTATTAAAAGAATTTAAGTTGACTTCGAGAGAATACAGAGCCAGATTTGTGGATGCTAAGAAGACAACAGAAGAGACTTATACGATGTTTACGGCAAGACTTAAGAACTTGCTAAACTATTACGTGAGAAGTCGAAACGTGAACAAAGAGTATGATACGCTCTTTGATTTGCTGGTAGCGGATAAGCTGAAAGAATGTTTACCGCCAGGTCCACTACAGTTTGTATTGTCGAAGGAAGGAACTGACTGTCTTCAAGCTAGTGCAGTGGCAGACCTAGCAGACATTCATGTAAACAATCGAATTGGGTTTGCATTTCCAAATATAAACAGTTATCCTTCTCAACGTTCCGTAAACCAAAGCCAGAGTGGAAAGTGGAGAAGTAATCCAGGAACAGGGAATCAGTTCAAAGGTAAAGAAGTCAAGGCTAATGTCCCTGTACCCAATGAGACCAGAGAAGTGACGTTTGGTCGTCAGGGATTTAACAAATCGTCAGCGCCGTTTGCCAAGAGGGAAGGCAACACATCGTTTACGCAGTATAAGAGAAATGAAGGAAATGAACAACGAGGCATGGTGGTGAAGCGTTGTCACAATTGTGGTTCAGACAAACATTTGGTTAAATTTTGTCCAGTTCCAGTGGCAACAGCTAGTTCTAGCAGAAATCAAGAACACACAAGGGTGAATTTGATTCAAGTGGTTAGTGATACAGGTAATCAAACCACGGGTCAAGAAAACCAAGAAACTGAAGTAAAGTCAGTAATGAAATGTGGTATTCAAAAAGAAATTCTATTGGATGCTGAAATTCAGAGAGAAGTCATAGGAAAAGATGACAGTCGAATATTAAAGAAATCGTTCTTGCAATATGTCGAGGTTGAAATTCGTGCAGTAGACGGTAAAGAGCCAGTGAAAGTCAAAGCACTGAGTGACTCGGGTACAGAGATTCCGGTGATTAGTGAAGAATTACTGGAAGGCATGAAGGTGGAACAAATTGGAAAAGTGAATTTGCAATGTGTGGCAGGAGATGCCATTCCTGCGAAGTTAGTGAAAGTTGATGTTAGATTGTGTGGTGGTGACGTGGAAGAAGAGGGATTTCCGCGTAAAATCCAGTGTTCACTTACACCTTATGTCACCTTGATGTGTGCTAGTATTGCAAAGATGGGCAGTACAGAAAGATTCTTGTTGCATCCAGAGATAATTGCCGAATTAAAAGCCGTACCACAGATGAAAGTTAAAACGATACAAGGAGATGTGAGTGTACGAGCAAATGTAATGACGAGAGCGCAGAGTCGGAAACAGGAAATGGTAGATGTTGATGAGAAGAGTGAAACTGAAAGTTCAAGTGATGAGGAAAACGAAAGTAATGAGCAACGAAGCTTATCGCGAGATGGTGTAACATCAGAGATGAATGAGCAAGAGATGGCTGCATGCGAGAATGGCACATTAAATGAAATTGAAGAAGACAATGAATGTGATGTGGGGATAGAAGACTTGTATAAAGATGAAGAGATGGATGAAGAACAAAAGGTGCAGATTGCCGATTCGAAGAAGTTCGAAGAGCAACAGAGAAAGGATGAATCGTTGAAGCCGTGGTGGAAGTTAGCACAAGAGAAAGAATCTGAATTCTGTGTGATCAACGGTTTATTGCATAAGAAATATCAGATATTAGATCAGACGATATATCAACTAGTGTTACCAAAAGAGAGACGAATAAAAGTGATGGAATTGGCGCATGAATCAGTGTTTGGAGGACATCTAGGAGAAGAGAAAACAAGAGAACGAATAAAATTATCTTTTGTATGGCCAAAGATGAGAAGAGACATTGTGAAATTTTGTAAGTCTTGCGAGAAGTGTCAACTAAAGGCAAGGAGTCTGGTGATGGATAGAGTACCTATCACTCCGGTCTCAAAAGAAGAGGTCGCCTTCAGGAGAATGACAATGGACCTAATAGACAACCCGAGGAAATGGCACAAGATAATTCCTTTTCACGAAAATCATTTGAAAGAACTCAAAGAAAATACGGAGAAAGCATTATTGTTTGCAGAATCTTACTCTCAAGAAAAGCAGTTGCAATACACAAATCAGTATAACAAGATAGCAAGACACAAAGGAATTTGCAGCATACCGAATTCCTTTGATTTATCGAGCAGAAGTGGAACGTCAGATCAAAGAAATGTTAAAAACAAACATTATTAAATCATCATCGAGCAGAATGGCAAGCCCTTTGGTTATTGTTAAAAAGAAAGACGGATCTTTAAGACTTGCCTATGACTACAGATACATTAACTCATTCACAGGGGATTGTAAATATCCGATGCCGATTGTCAGAGACGTTTTGAACAAAGTTGGAAAGTCTAATGTGATTTCTATTTTGGACTGTCGAAGTGCTTATTGGACTTGTCCTGTAAAACAATCTGATCAATGGAAGACAGCTTTTGTAACACATAATGGGCTGTATGAATTTACTCGTGTTCCTTTTGGAATGATAAATTCAGGCCGAACTTTTGTTAAGGCGATAAATTTAGTTTTACAGCCTATAAGTGACTTTGCAGAACCGTATGTTGATGACATTGCTGTGCATTCTGACAGTTGGAAAGTTCACTTGCAGCATCTAGATGCATTTTTGATGCAAATGAGATTGCATAACGTTACTTTGAATTTGAAAAAATGCATATTTGGTAAGAGTGAGGTAAGGTTTATCGGTCATGTGGTTGGGTCTGGTAAGATAAAGATGAATCCAGACAGAATTGAAAGTTTGACTAATTTGAAGATCCCAGAAACTAAGAAGCAAGTTAAGCAACTGCTTGGATTTTTTAATTATTACAGACAGTTTATTAAGGACTTTGCACAGATTGCGAAACCGCTATCTGATTTAACTAGTAAACGTGTTTCTGATAAGATTGATTGGACTGTTGAACATCAGCAAGCATTTGATTTACTTAAAGAGGCTGTGCGATCCAAAGTAGTATTATATGTTTTTGAAGTGGGAAAACCATTCAATTTGTACTGCGATAGTAGTGACTTTGCAGTCGGTGCTGTTTTAACACAGATGGACGACAAGGGAATAGAACGCCCTGTGTCATTTATCAGTCAGAAATTAACTGATACCCAGAAGAGATGGGCTACTGTGGAAAAGGAAGCCTATGCTATTGTTTGGGCTCTAAACAAGTTAAAAGAAATTATAATTGGATCAAAAATTTTCATTTTTACTGATCACAATCCTCTTACATATTTGACTGAGTCAATGTCTAAGTCTGCTAAACTTGTGCGTTGGGCGTTAGCCTTACAAACTTTTGATGTTGAGGTGAAGTACAAGAAGGGCAGATTGAATGTTATTGCTGATTGTTTGTCAAGGTTATAAGTAATCGTAAGACTGTTCATTATTTAGTTAGATATATATATATATGTTTCATGTATTTTGGTAATTTCGCAAATTTTGAAATTTAATTTGCTCAATTCCAGAAAAAGGAAGGAGGTAATGTGAACTGAGTTTTGTGTACAGTCTTGCAGTGCGAGATATTAGCGTATATATATAGTGCGCTTACTTTAGTTTCATGTGTATATGTATATATGATAGATGTATAACGTTTAGTCTTAGTGACACGCGCGGCCGGCCGATATCGGCAGCGGCGCGCTATATGTATATTATTAGATTTCGCTTATGCGCACAGAAGACAGGTGTGTCAAGAGGCGCGAAGAATTATGCTGACTAGAAAAGTTTGAATTCGAGTGTGTTCGCTGTAGTAGTGTGGCTGACTAGTTGAGTTGTAATCGAATTGAGTTCTGTCTGTTTGTTTCTTATTAAACTGAAAAGATATTAAACTGTGTTGCTGATTAGTTCAGGTTATACTTATACGTAGAATTAGTGTTCAAAAGGTGAACGTTAAATAGGCGTTAAGTACGAAGAGAACAAGGATTTAATCAGAGGGATTGTCAACGGAAGGATTGGGTTGACAGGTAGGTTGTAGTAAAGAGTGCCCTGAGGTCATATCTGAGTGGCACAGAGCTTGCTCTGACGTAACTAGCAGGTGCGCGTCGATTTTCCGAAAAACTTTTTTTGTCCGATTTTCGATTTCTGTTGATGCTACATTATGGAAACGGGTCCGCTGAGTCCGTTTCTGAAGGTTTCAGACATTGATCTGTCTTAACTAAAAAGTTACAGCTCCTCGAAGTTGAGAATTTTCAAATTTGAAAATTCACTGGAAGCCTTGCCTTATGCTTAGATCGAAGGTACAGAGGTCCTTTTCCCGGAAAAGTGAGATTTTTTGCAAAATTTAGTTCGTCGTATATCTTTCGTTTCAACGATGGTAGGTTGTAGTAAAGAGTGCCCTGAGGTCATATCTGAGTGGCACAGAGCTTGCTCTGACGTAACTAGCAGGTGCGCGTCGATTTTCCGAAAAACTTTTTTTGTCCGATTTTCGATTTCTGTTGATGCTACATTATGGAAACGGGTCCGCTGAGTCCGTTTCTGAAGGTTTCAGACATTGATCTGTCTTAACTAAAAAGTTACAGCTCCTCGAAGTTGAGAATTTTCAAATTTGAAAATTCACTGGAAGCCTTGCCTTATGCTTAGATCGAAGGTACAGAGGTCCTTTTCCCGGAAAAGTGAGATTTTTTGCAAAATTTAGTTCGTCGTATATCTTTCGTTTCAACGATGGTAGGTTGTAGTAAAGAGTGCCCTGAGGTCATATCTGAGTGGCACAGAGCTTGCTCTGACGTAACTAGCAGGTGCGCGTCGATTTTCCGAAAAACTTTTTTTGTCCGATTTTCGATTTCTGTTGATGCTACATTATGGAAACGGGTCCGCTGAGTCCGTTTCTGAAGGTTTCAGACATTGATCTGTCTTAACTAAAAAGTTACAGCTCCTCGAAGTTGAGAATTTTCAAATTTGAAAATTCACTGGAAGCCTTGCCTTATGCTTAGATCGAAGGTACAGAGGTCCTTTTCCCGGAAAAGTGAGATTTTTTGCAAAATTTAGTTCGTCGTATATCTTTCGTTTCAACGATGGTAGGTTGTAGTAAAGAGTGCCCTGAGGTCATATCTGAGTGGCACAGAGCTTGCTCTGACGTAACTAGCAGGTGCGCGTCGATTTTCCGAAAAACTTTTTTTGTCCGATTTTCGATTTCTGTTGATGCTACATTATGGAAACGGGTCCGCTGAGTCCGTTTCTGAAGGTTTCAGACATTGATCTGTCTTAACTAAAAAGTTACAGCTCCTCGAAGTTGAGAATTTTCAAATTTGAAAATTCACTGGAAGCCTTGCCTTATGCTTAGATCGAAGGTACAGAGGTCCTTTTCCCGGAAAAGTGAGATTTTTTGCAAAATTTAGTTCGTCGTATATCTTTCGTTTCAACGATGGTAGGTTGTAGTAAAGAGTGCCCTGAGGTCATATCTGAGTGGCACAGAGCTTGCTCTGACGTAACTAGCAGGTGCGCGTCGATTTTCCGAAAAACTTTTTTTGTCCGATTTTCGATTTCTGTTGATGCTACATTATGGAAACGGGTCCGCTGAGTCCGTTTCTGAAGGTTTCAGACATTGATCTGTCTTAACTAAAAAGTTACAGCTCCTCGAAGTTGAGAATTTTCAAATTTGAAAATTCACTGGAAGCCTTGCCTTATGCTTAGATCGAAGGTACAGAGGTCCTTTTCCCGGAAAAGTGAGATTTTTTGCAAAATTTAGTTCGTCGTATATCTTTCGTTTCAACGATGGTAGGTTGTAGTAAAGAGTGCCCTGAGGTCATATCTGAGTGGCACAGAGCTTGCTCTGACGTAACTAGCAGGTGCGCGTCGATTTTCCGAAAAACTTTTTTTGTCCGATTTTCGATTTCTGTTGATGCTACATTATGGAAACGGGTCCGCTGAGTCCGTTTCTGAAGGTTTCAGACATTGATCTGTCTTAACTAAAAAGTTACAGCTCCTCGAAGTTGAGAATTTTCAAATTTGAAAATTCACTGGAAGCCTTGCCTTATGCTTAGATCGAAGGTACAGAGGTCCTTTTCCCGGAAAAGTGAGATTTTTTGCAAAATTTAGTTCGTCGTATATCTTTCGTTTCAACGATGGTAGGTTGTAGTAAAGAGTGCCCTGAGGTCATATCTGAGTGGCACAGAGCTTGCTCTGACGTAACTAGCAGGTGCGCGTCGATTTTCCGAAAAACTTTTTTTGTCCGATTTTCGATTTCTGTTGATGCTACATTATGGAAACGGGTCCGCTGAGTCCGTTTCTGAAGGTTTCAGACATTGATCTGTCTTAACTAAAAAGTTACAGCTCCTCGAAGTTGAGAATTTTCAAATTTGAAAATTCACTGGAAGCCTTGCCTTATGCTTAGATCGAAGGTACAGAGGTCCTTTTCCCGGAAAAGTGAGATTTTTTGCAAAATTTAGTTCGTCGTATATCTTTCGTTTCAACGATGGTAGGTTGTAGTAAAGAGTGCCCTGAGGTCATATCTGAGTGGCACAGAGCTTGCTCTGACGTAACTAGCAGGTGCGCGTCGATTTTCCGAAAAACTTTTTTTGTCCGATTTTCGATTTCTGTTGATGCTACATTATGGAAACGGGTCCGCTGAGTCCGTTTCTGAAGGTTTCAGACATTGATCTGTCTTAACTAAAAAGTTACAGCTCCTCGAAGTTGAGAATTTTCAAATTTGAAAATTCACTGGAAGCCTTGCCTTATGCTTAGATCGAAGGTACAGAGGTCCTTTTCCCGGAAAAGTGAGATTTTTTGCAAAATTTAGTTCGTCGTATATCTTTCGTTTCAACGATGGTAGGTTGTAGTAAAGAGTGCCCTGAGGTCATATCTGAGTGGCACAGAGCTTGCTCTGACGTAACTAGCAGGTGCGCGTCGATTTTCCGAAAAACTTTTTTTGTCCGATTTTCGATTTCTGTTGATGCTACATTATGGAAACGGGTCCGCTGAGTCCGTTTCTGAAGGTTTCAGACATTGATCTGTCTTAACTAAAAAGTTACAGCTCCTCGAAGTTGAGAATTTTCAAATTTGAAAATTCACTGGAAGCCTTGCCTTATGCTTAGATCGAAGGTACAGAGGTCCTTTTCCCGGAAAAGTGAGATTTTTTGCAAAATTTAGTTCGTCGTATATCTTTCGTTTCAACGATGGTAGGTTGTAGTAAAGAGTGCCCTGAGGTCATATCTGAGTGGCACAGAGCTTGCTCTGACGTAACTAGCAGGTGCGCGTCGATTTTCCGAAAAACTTTTTTTGTCCGATTTTCGATTTCTGTTGATGCTACATTATGGAAACGGGTCCGCTGAGTCCGTTTCTGAAGGTTTCAGACATTGATCTGTCTTAACTAAAAAGTTACAGCTCCTCGAAGTTGAGAATTTTCAAATTTGAAAATTCACTGGAAGCCTTGCCTTATGCTTAGATCGAAGGTACAGAGGTCCTTTTCCCGGAAAAGTGAGATTTTTTGCAAAATTTAGTTCGTCGTATATCTTTCGTTTCAACGATGGTAGGTTGTAGTAAAGAGTGCCCTGAGGTCATATCTGAGTGGCACAGAGCTTGCTCTGACGTAACTAGCAGGTGCGCGTCGATTTTCCGAAAAACTTTTTTTGTCCGATTTTCGATTTCTGTTGATGCTACATTATGGAAACGGGTCCGCTGAGTCCGTTTCTGAAGGTTTCAGACATTGATCTGTCTTAACTAAAAAGTTACAGCTCCTCGAAGTTGAGAATTTTCAAATTTGAAAATTCACTGGAAGCCTTGCCTTATGCTTAGATCGAAGGTACAGAGGTCCTTTTCCCGGAAAAGTGAGATTTTTTGCAAAATTTAGTTCGTCGTATATCTTTCGTTTCAACGATGGTAGGTTGTAGTAAAGAGTGCCCTGAGGTCATATCTGAGTGGCACAGAGCTTGCTCTGACGTAACTAGCAGGTGCGCGTCGATTTTCCGAAAAACTTTTTTTGTCCGATTTTCGATTTCTGTTGATGCTACATTATGGAAACGGGTCCGCTGAGTCCGTTTCTGAAGGTTTCAGACATTGATCTGTCTTAACTAAAAAGTTACAGCTCCTCGAAGTTGAGAATTTTCAAATTTGAAAATTCACTGGAAGCCTTGCCTTATGCTTAGATCGAAGGTACAGAGGTCCTTTTCCCGGAAAAGTGAGATTTTTTGCAAAATTTAGTTCGTCGTATATCTTTCGTTTCAACGATGGTAGGTTGTAGTAAAGAGTGCCCTGAGGTCATATCTGAGTGGCACAGAGCTTGCTCTGACGTAACTAGCAGGTGCGCGTCGATTTTCCGAAAAACTTTTTTTGTCCGATTTTCGATTTCTGTTGATGCTACATTATGGAAACGGGTCCGCTGAGTCCGTTTCTGAAGGTTTCAGACATTGATCTGTCTTAACTAAAAAGTTACAGCTCCTCGAAGTTGAGAATTTTCAAATTTGAAAATTCACTGGAAGCCTTGCCTTATGCTTAGATCGAAGGTACAGAGGTCCTTTTCCCGGAAAAGTGAGATTTTTTGCAAAATTTAGTTCGTCGTATATCTTTCGTTTCAACGATGGTAGGTTGTAGTAAAGAGTGCCCTGAGGTCATATCTGAGTGGCACAGAGCTTGCTCTGACGTAACTAGCAGGTGCGCGTCGATTTTCCGAAAAACTTTTTTTGTCCGATTTTCGATTTCTGTTGATGCTACATTATGGAAACGGGTCCGCTGAGTCCGTTTCTGAAGGTTTCAGACATTGATCTGTCTTAACTAAAAAGTTACAGCTCCTCGAAGTTGAGAATTTTCAAATTTGAAAATTCACTGGAAGCCTTGCCTTATGCTTAGATCGAAGGTACAGAGGTCCTTTTCCCGGAAAAGTGAGATTTTTTGCAAAATTTAGTTCGTCGTATATCTTTCGTTTCAACGATGGTAGGTTGTAGTAAAGAGTGCCCTGAGGTCATATCTGAGTGGCACAGAGCTTGCTCTGACGTAACTAGCAGGTGCGCGTCGATTTTCCGAAAAACTTTTTTTGTCCGATTTTCGATTTCTGTTGATGCTACATTATGGAAACGGGTCCGCTGAGTCCGTTTCTGAAGGTTTCAGACATTGATCTGTCTTAACTAAAAAGTTACAGCTCCTCGAAGTTGAGAATTTTCAAATTTGAAAATTCACTGGAAGCCTTGCCTTATGCTTAGATCGAAGGTACAGAGGTCCTTTTCCCGGAAAAGTGAGATTTTTTGCAAAATTTAGTTCGTCGTATATCTTTCGTTTCAACGATGGTAGGTTGTAGTAAAGAGTGCCCTGAGGTCATATCTGAGTGGCACAGAGCTTGCTCTGACGTAACTAGCAGGTGCGCGTCGATTTTCCGAAAAACTTTTTTTGTCCGATTTTCGATTTCTGTTGATGCTACATTATGGAAACGGGTCCGCTGAGTCCGTTTCTGAAGGTTTCAGACATTGATCTGTCTTAACTAAAAAGTTACAGCTCCTCGAAGTTGAGAATTTTCAAATTTGAAAATTCACTGGAAGCCTTGCCTTATGCTTAGATCGAAGGTACAGAGGTCCTTTTCCCGGAAAAGTGAGATTTTTTGCAAAATTTAGTTCGTCGTATATCTTTCGTTTCAACGATGGTAGGTTGTAGTAAAGAGTGCCCTGAGGTCATATCTGAGTGGCACAGAGCTTGCTCTGACGTAACTAGCAGGTGCGCGTCGATTTTCCGAAAAACTTTTTTTGTCCGATTTTCGATTTCTGTTGATGCTACATTATGGAAACGGGTCCGCTGAGTCCGTTTCTGAAGGTTTCAGACATTGATCTGTCTTAACTAAAAAGTTACAGCTCCTCGAAGTTGAGAATTTTCAAATTTGAAAATTCACTGGAAGCCTTGCCTTATGCTTAGATCGAAGGTACAGAGGTCCTTTTCCCGGAAAAGTGAGATTTTTTGCAAAATTTAGTTCGTCGTATATCTTTCGTTTCAACGATGGTAGGTTGTAGTAAAGAGTGCCCTGAGGTCATATCTGAGTGGCACAGAGCTTGCTCTGACGTAACTAGCAGGTGCGCGTCGATTTTCCGAAAAACTTTTTTTGTCCGATTTTCGATTTCTGTTGATGCTACATTATGGAAACGGGTCCGCTGAGTCCGTTTCTGAAGGTTTCAGACATTGATCTGTCTTAACTAAAAAGTTACAGCTCCTCGAAGTTGAGAATTTTCAAATTTGAAAATTCACTGGAAGCCTTGCCTTATGCTTAGATCGAAGGTACAGAGGTCCTTTTCCCGGAAAAGTGAGATTTTTTGCAAAATTTAGTTCGTCGTATATCTTTCGTTTCAACGATGGTAGGTTGTAGTAAAGAGTGCCCTGAGGTCATATCTGAGTGGCACAGAGCTTGCTCTGACGTAACTAGCAGGTGCGCGTCGATTTTCCGAAAAACTTTTTTTGTCCGATTTTCGATTTCTGTTGATGCTACATTATGGAAACGGGTCCGCTGAGTCCGTTTCTGAAGGTTTCAGACATTGATCTGTCTTAACTAAAAAGTTACAGCTCCTCGAAGTTGAGAATTTTCAAATTTGAAAATTCACTGGAAGCCTTGCCTTATGCTTAGATCGAAGGTACAGAGGTCCTTTTCCCGGAAAAGTGAGATTTTTTGCAAAATTTAGTTCGTCGTATATCTTTCGTTTCAACGATGGTAGGTTGTAGTAAAGAGTGCCCTGAGGTCATATCTGAGTGGCACAGAGCTTGCTCTGACGTAACTAGCAGGTGCGCGTCGATTTTCCGAAAAACTTTTTTTGTCCGATTTTCGATTTCTGTTGATGCTACATTATGGAAACGGGTCCGCTGAGTCCGTTTCTGAAGGTTTCAGACATTGATCTGTCTTAACTAAAAAGTTACAGCTCCTCGAAGTTGAGAATTTTCAAATTTGAAAATTCACTGGAAGCCTTGCCTTATGCTTAGATCGAAGGTACAGAGGTCCTTTTCCCGGAAAAGTGAGATTTTTTGCAAAATTTAGTTCGTCGTATATCTTTCGTTTCAACGATGGTAGGTTGTAGTAAAGAGTGCCCTGAGGTCATATCTGAGTGGCACAGAGCTTGCTCTGACGTAACTAGCAGGTGCGCGTCGATTTTCCGAAAAACTTTTTTTGTCCGATTTTCGATTTCTGTTGATGCTACATTATGGAAACGGGTCCGCTGAGTCCGTTTCTGAAGGTTTCAGACATTGATCTGTCTTAACTAAAAAGTTACAGCTCCTCGAAGTTGAGAATTTTCAAATTTGAAAATTCACTGGAAGCCTTGCCTTATGCTTAGATCGAAGGTACAGAGGTCCTTTTCCCGGAAAAGTGAGATTTTTTGCAAAATTTAGTTCGTCGTATATCTTTCGTTTCAACGATGGTAGGTTGTAGTAAAGAGTGCCCTGAGGTCATATCTGAGTGGCACAGAGCTTGCTCTGACGTAACTAGCAGGTGCGCGTCGATTTTCCGAAAAACTTTTTTTGTCCGATTTTCGATTTCTGTTGATGCTACATTATGGAAACGGGTCCGCTGAGTCCGTTTCTGAAGGTTTCAGACATCGATCTGTCTTAACTAAAAAGTTACAGCTCCTCGAAGTTGAGAATTTTCAAATTTGAAAATTCACTGGAAGCCTTGCCTTATGCTTAGATCGAAGGTACAGAGGTCCTTTTCCCGGAAAAGTGAGATTTTTTGCAAAATTTAGTTCGTCGTATATCTTTCGTTTCAACGATGGTAGGTTGTAGTAAAGAGTGCCCTGAGGTCATATCTAAGTGGCACAGAGCTTGCTCTGACGTAACTAGCAGGTGCGCGTCGATTTTCCGAAAAACTTTTTTTGTCCGATTTTCGATTTCTGTTGATGCTACATTATGGAAACGGGTCCGCTGAGTCCGTTTCTGAAGGTTTCAGACATCGATCTGTCTTAACTAAAAAGTTACAGCTCCTCGAAGTTGAGAATTTTCAAATTTGAAAATTCACTGGAAGCCTTGCCTTATGCTTAGATCGAAGGTACAGAGGTCCTTTTCCCGGAAAAGTGAGATTTTTTGCAAAATTTAGTTCGTCGTATATCTTTCGTTTCAACGATGGTAGGTTGTAGTAAAGAGTGCCCTGAGGTCATATCTGAGTGGCACAGAGCTTGCTCTGACGTAACTAGCAGGTGCGCGTCGATTTTCCGAAAAACTTTTTTTGTCCGATTTTCGATTTCTGTTGATGCTACATTATGGAAACGGGTCCGCTGAGTCCGTTTCTGAAGGTTTCAGACATTGATCTGTCTTAACTAAAAAGTTACAGCTCCTCGAAGTTGAGAATTTTCAAATTTGAAAATTCACTGGAAGCCTTGCCTTATGCTTAGATCGAAGGTACAGAGGTCCTTTTCCCGGAAAAGTGAGATTTTTTGCAAAATTTAGTTCGTCGTATATCTTTCGTTTCAACGATGGTAGGTTGTAGTAAAGAGTGCCCTGAGGTCATATCTGAGTGGCACAGAGCTTGCTCTGACGTAACTAGCAGGTGCGCGTCGATTTTCCGAAAAACTTTTTTTGTCCGATTTTCGATTTCTGTTGATGCTACATTATGGAAACGGGTCCGCTGAGTCCGTTTCTGAAGGTTTCAGACATTGATCTGTCTTAACTAAAAAGTTACAGCTCCTCGAAGTTGAGAATTTTCAAATTTGAAAATTCACTGGAAGCCTTGCCTTATGCTTAGATCGAAGGTACAGAGGTCCTTTTCCCGGAAAAGTGAGATTTTTTGCAAAATTTAGTTCGTCGTATATCTTTCGTTTCAACGATGGTAGGTTGTAGTAAAGAGTGCCCTGAGGTCATATCTGAGTGGCACAGAGCTTGCTCTGACGTAACTAGCAGGTGCGCGTCGATTTTCCGAAAAACTTTTTTTGTCCGATTTTCGATTTCTGTTGATGCTACATTATGGAAACGGGTCCGCTGAGTCCGTTTCTGAAGGTTTCAGACATTGATCTGTCTTAACTAAAAAGTTACAGCTCCTCGAAGTTGAGAATTTTCAAATTTGAAAATTCACTGGAAGCCTTGCCTTATGCTTAGATCGAAGGTACAGAGGTCCTTTTCCCGGAAAAGTGAGATTTTTTGCAAAATTTAGTTCGTCGTATATCTTTCGTTTCAACGATGGTAGGTTGTAGTAAAGAGTGCCCTGAGGTCATATCTGAGTGGCACAGAGCTTGCTCTGACGTAACTAGCAGGTGCGCGTCGATTTTCCGAAAAACTTTTTTTGTCCGATTTTCGATTTCTGTTGATGCTACATTATGGAAACGGGTCCGCTGAGTCCGTTTCTGAAGGTTTCAGACATTGATCTGTCTTAACTAAAAAGTTACAGCTCCTCGAAGTTGAGAATTTTCAAATTTGAAAATTCACTGGAAGCCTTGCCTTATGCTTAGATCGAAGGTACAGAGGTCCTTTTCCCGGAAAAGTGAGATTTTTTGCAAAATTTAGTTCGTCGTATATCTTTCGTTTCAACGATGGTAGGTTGTAGTAAAGAGTGCCCTGAGGTCATATCTGAGTGGCACAGAGCTTGCTCTGACGTAACTAGCAGGTGCGCGTCGATTTTCCGAAAAACTTTTTTTGTCCGATTTTCGATTTCTGTTGATGCTACATTATGGAAACGGGTCCGCTGAGTCCGTTTCTGAAGGTTTCAGACATTGATCTGTCTTAACTAAAAAGTTACAGCTCCTCGAAGTTGAGAATTTTCAAATTTGAAAATTCACTGGAAGCCTTGCCTTATGCTTAGATCGAAGGTACAGAGGTCCTTTTCCCGGAAAAGTGAGATTTTTTGCAAAATTTAGTTCGTCGTATATCTTTCGTTTCAACGATGGTAGGTTGTAGTAAAGAGTGCCCTGAGGTCATATCTGAGTGGCACAGAGCTTGCTCTGACGTAACTAGCAGGTGCGCGTCGATTTTCCGAAAAACTTTTTTTGTCCGATTTTCGATTTCTGTTGATGCTACATTATGGAAACGGGTCCGCTGAGTCCGTTTCTGAAGGTTTCAGACATTGATCTGTCTTAACTAAAAAGTTACAGCTCCTCGAAGTTGAGAATTTTCAAATTTGAAAATTCACTGGAAGCCTTGCCTTATGCTTAGATCGAAGGTACAGAGGTCCTTTTCCCGGAAAAGTGAGATTTTTTGCAAAATTTAGTTCGTCGTATATCTTTCGTTTCAACGATGGTAGGTTGTAGTAAAGAGTGCCCTGAGGTCATATCTGAGTGGCACAGAGCTTGCTCTGACGTAACTAGCAGGTGCGCGTCGATTTTCCGAAAAACTTTTTTTGTCCGATTTTCGATTTCTGTTGATGCTACATTATGGAAACGGGTCCGCTGAGTCCGTTTCTGAAGGTTTCAGACATTGATCTGTCTTAACTAAAAAGTTACAGCTCCTCGAAGTTGAGAATTTTCAAATTTGAAAATTCACTGGAAGCCTTGCCTTATGCTTAGATCGAAGGTACAGAGGTCCTTTTCCCGGAAAAGTGAGATTTTTTGCAAAATTTAGTTCGTCGTATATCTTTCGTTTCAACGATGGTAGGTTGTAGTAAAGAGTGCCCTGAGGTCATATCTGAGTGGCACAGAGCTTGCTCTGACGTAACTAGCAGGTGCGCGTCGATTTTCCGAAAAACTTTTTTTGTCCGATTTTCGATTTCTGTTGATGCTACATTATGGAAACGGGTCCGCTGAGTCCGTTTCTGAAGGTTTCAGACATTGATCTGTCTTAACTAAAAAGTTACAGCTCCTCGAAGTTGAGAATTTTCAAATTTGAAAATTCACTGGAAGCCTTGCCTTATGCTTAGATCGAAGGTACAGAGGTCCTTTTCCGGAAAAGTGAGATTTTTTGCAAAATTTAGTTCGTCGTATATCTTTCGTTTCAACGATGGTAGGTTGTAGTAAAGAGTGCCCTGAGGTCATATCTGAGTGGCACAGAGCTTGCTCTGACGTAACTAGCAGGTGCGCGTCGATTTCCGAAAAACTTTTTTTGTCCGATTTTCGATTTCTGTTGATGCTACATTATGGAAACGGGTCCGCTGAGTCCGTTTCTGAAGGTTTCAGACATTGATCTGTCTTAACTAAAAAGTTACAGCTCCTCGAAGTTGAGAATTTTCAAATTTGAAAATTCACTGGAAGCCTTGCCTTATGCTTAGATCGAAGGTACAGAGGTCCTTTTCCGGAAAAGTGAGATTTTTTGCAAAATTTAGTTCGTCGTATATCTTTCGTTTCAACGATGGTAGGTTGTAGTAAAGAGTGCCCTGAGGTCATATCTGAGTGGCACAGAGCTTGCTCTGACGTAACTAGCAGGTGCGCGTCGATTTTCCGAAAAACTTTTTTTGTCCGATTTTCGATTTCTGTTGATG
>CAUVYU010000185.1:47500-77455 GCA_963556255.1 Allolobophora icterica | reverse complement strand
GCGCTGATATTCGCAAGTTACGAAATTATGTTATCTTTAAATTTTCTCACAAATCATCCCTGATTGCCCATTACTGCTAACACGTGAATTGGGTCCTCTATATGTCCTAATAAAACTCTTATGCCTACTATATATCTCGTTGTAAAATTCGATTAAAGTGTTAATATGCGGTGATGACTCGATAAGGTGCTCCAGCTTCATCTCGCATTTCGAATAAAGCCTTAATATTGGTTTCTGCTAACTAAAACTAATACAACTTAGAGTTGCACTTGGACGCTGAATTCAGTTTTCCGCTGTTTTACACACTGATTGAACACTGATTTGTTAGCATAGGATGTACATGTACTACTTCGAAATAAAAGACATTGATCTTGAACTATTTTTTCAGTCATATTTGGGTTTCTGTCTGTCTGTCTGTCTGTCTGCCTGTCTCTCTGTCTCTGTCTCTGTCTCTGTTCTCTATCTCTGTCTGTCTGTCTGTCTGTCTGTCTGTCTGTCTCTGTCTCTGTCTCTGTCTCTCTCTGTCTCTGTCTCTCTCTGTCTCTCTCTCTGTCTCTCTCTCTCTGTCTCTCTCTCTCTCTGTCTCTCTCTCTCTCTGTCTCTCTCTCTCTGTCTCTCTCTCTCTTGTCTCTCTCTCTCTCTCTCTCTCCTCTCTCTCTCTCTCTTCTCTCTCTCTCTCTCTCTCTCTTCTCTCTCATCTCTCTCTCCTCTCCTCTCATCTCTCCTCTCTCTCTCTCTCTCTCTCACTCACTCTCTCTCTCTCTCTCTGGTCGACCTACATCCAGAGGTAATTAAGCATACGAATCCGCCGCTTACAGAAGCAATTTTCAGAAGTGTGAGGCAGAATTTTGAGACGCATTCTCTTGCTTATTAATAAGTTTCAGAGTTACATTGAATCAATATAATTTTTAGTGTATGCAAACGTATAAACTTGTGAAGGCGGGTTGCCAAGATAACGAGGGTGAGGCCCCACGGCTTGCTCAGCCTGGCGTTGCCAATCATCGGCGCCGAGGACCTAACGCACACCATGCTGCTATCTCCACCGATAGCAGCTATGTCCTTCCCCCTGGCCTTCACAGAAGAGGGTCGGAATTTCTATCTTCTGGACCGGCTTAATTACATTACAGACGGTGGCCTGTTTCCGGTGGCTGGCAGCGCCGTTGTACTCACTGGCCTTGTTGCATCTCTTCAACCTCTCAATCTCCGACTTTCATGTCCCCGGTCAGTGGAAGAAGGTCATCATCTTCCTGGCGGCTTAATCTGATCGACTCCAGTGGACTATCAACCGATTTCAATCCTGTCGGTTCTCTCTCGTCTTCTACAGATAGAAATAGTCCACTCATACATCTATCTGACCTTCACCCAGAGCGCCATGGATCGGCTGCTCGGAGGCCACTATGGGTTCCGCCCACTAGATCCAACCCAGCCGCTGTGATCTTCCACCTACTGTACACAACGCTACCCACCTTCTCATTACCAACCCTTACGTCGCCCTAATATCGCTGGACTTCTCTAAAGCCTTTGACACCGTCCGACATTCAACACTTGCCGCCAAACTATCCCCGTTTAAACTGCCGAAAGAGATCTGCATTTGGCTCCTCAGCTTCCTGCAGGATCGGCGGCATGCGACGTGTTTTTCTGGGCGGTTGTTTGACGTGGCCAAAATCAACGCCAGTGCATTACAGGGTTCCGTGGTGGAACCTGCTTGCTATATAGTAACAGCCTCTGACCTATAACCGGTGGACACGCTGAACAGAATCGTAAAGTATGCAGACGATACGTATTTGATCATTGGAGCCTCTCGGCGAGACACTGTGCCCGAATGAGCTTGGCAACGTGGCGGCAAGGCTCACCCAAAACAATATGCGGCTGAACACGGCCAAATCTCGAGATGATTATCGCTCGTCGGGGTGGGGTCGCTGTCCCCCTGGTGCCGATAGACATGATTCAAGTAACCTCCATGAAGATCCTAGGCGTGACCATCAGCGATGACCTGAGATCTTGGCAGCCTGCTCCCGATAGCCCTATGCGTTACGGATAGCACAGTCTCTCGGTCGATGCGCTGCACTTTGTTACCTGCGGTTACCATGCAGGGGCGTCTACACCATAGAAACCTTGGAGCAAATACTCCATCCAAGAAATGGGGGGAAGATCTGTCAGTGTTTGTGCCACCATTTTAAGGGGGAAGGAACGGGGAGGGGGGAAGAAGAGGGGGAAAAGGGACGTTGCTCCAATGACTTAGGGGGGATAGACGCCTCTGGCGGTTACAACTGTCGCTCGCCTGCTCTATGCTGTACCGGCCTGATCTATGCCTCGCGGGACGACAGGACAAGACTTGACCGTTTCCTGCAGAGAGTCCAGCAGATGGAATATCTTCCAAGCACGGCCCCGGGATGGCCGAACTGGTTGGCGCTGCTGAGGACCTCTTGCTGCAGGCTGTCATCTGGAACTCCTCCCATGTGCTGAGGAATCTGTTTCCGTCCACCATCCGGCTTACGTGCTCGTACACGTGACTCTGAGTTACCCCACGGACGACAGGAACATCACTCCTCGCATCCTCTGCAGATCCATCGTTGTCCATGGTTGTCAAGCGCGACTGATTGACAGGACAAACCTTTAATATACAATACAGAACTTAAGTCATCATTATGTGTTTATCTAATTTGTCAATAAGCTGATTCTTGTACTAGGTTGCGATTTGTCAAACTGATTGATGTCAAACGAATATAAATATATACATATATATGTCAAACGAATATATATATATATATATATATATATATATATATATATATATATATATATATATATATATATATATATATATATACATATATATATATATATTCTCGTTTGACATCAGTCAGTTTGACAAATGTGATGCGTTTTGAGAATAGGGACCATAAGTCTCAAATGGAGTTAAGGATTGATTCATAATCCTGGATAATAATATTATTTCTGATTAAAATGCAGAAAAAATGAACTTGATATCTTGATCCTAAGTATTTTGAAAAACTTACTGAGAACTGAATATGCGCAAATGAGAGTTTTCGGATATTTCCGTGTAAACCTTCACTGAAGAAAATGCGAAATTTTGACAAAACTTTACAATAGAATTCGTTATGAAATATTAACTAAACACAGCTCATAATGCTGTTCAATCACAGTGTTATGTGTTGTATGCATGCACATTATTCTTGGGTAAAAATTATTCTACATTTAAAAAATTATTATGTGCTTGAAACTATTATTAAAGTCAGAACGAATAACACGAGACTTATATTCTATTTTTAAGCCTCACACAAAGTCATCATTTGAAGAATGAAACTTGAGATTTTTGAAAACTTTCCTTTATCAATGTTTACTAGCCACATCAATGTATCCGAAATCACTAAGAACTCATTTTCACCCAAGCTGACCTACACTTGCTTTAAAGCCAGTTTTCTCAGTAACTGTGGAGAGACTTATGGTCCCTTTTCCCAAAATGCATCACAAATATATATATATATATATATATATATATATATATATATATATATATATATATATATAAACAACTCAACTGTTTATATATAACTTCAACTCAACAGCAGACTTCAGCTGCTCTACCACAGATGACTTCAACATATATATATATATAGTATATATATATATACTAGTAAAAGGATAAAGTGCAAGAGGCCATGCTATAGTTTGTTTACAGCTTAAACATAGTTGTGAGATTGTAGCTGTCACGACTCCACAGCTTCAGAATGAAGATGTCAAGCGTGTCGACAATTTCTCCTTTTGTTGTTTTGAAAGAACAACAAATCCGAGGCACAAGAAGAAGCTACAACCCCCCTCAATTTGTGTGCCAAGCCTAACTTCGCAAACTGCTTCCTAACGGTCCTTCAATCAATGGCCTACATGTGTCTTGCGGTGCGCATAATTCTGTCAAGCTTTAATAATTGAGTAGGCTTACGGATAGCCCTAAGTTAAACAGGCGTTAAATAGAGGACAATTCACTTTTTCAAAGCAGATAATATTGACGCTAAAATTTGGCTCGGTATACTTGCTGATGTAAACTTTACAGGCCTTATTTGGAACTTTAGGACCATTTCTATTGTGCAAGCGCAAATAATCTGTAGCTCAATATAGTTGTCAGCAGTCGCTTTGTTGATGACCTAGTGGTAGTTTTCCAAGCGAATTTGTAAAGTCTTGCAGTTATGTGATTTTGATTTCATCGCACTACGTCGGGTGATCAATATCCTACTTTCAGAAAATAATAGAAGCCACTTGAGAAACAAAGTTTGGCCTGACACCAATCAAGTAAGAAACCACACAACTTGTCAACATCTTTATCAGCTGTTCCAGGCCCTATATTTTTACCAATGGGTAGTCTGGTATCCCTGGTTCTTTTAGGTCATTGTTGTTCATTTTCGAATTATTCCTACAAATATTATGTAACTTAACGTGACACGTTTGACTTTTCTGGGACAAGCCTGGTATGGTGTTACGTCACATGATTTTATCTCAGTTCCCTCGATTCTACTGGCATTAGCAAATGAATAACACCTCGTTCTCAATGGTTAATTCGAAGACAAAACAATTTCTATGCAGCATGGTTTGCAAAATTGGTTTGAATCTGTCATCGTCGAATAATACTGACTTTTCAAATGATCATCACTCATCATTTGTCGCAAGTCAGTTGCAACTGCAAAATAGTTTTGTTGATTCGTTTAAAGGTCTTTGACTTTAATGTCAATATAAAGTACTTCCTATTTGTTTATATACACCTATCTTTACATGATATATTGGTACAATAGGACTATTATCTAGATAATAGCAATGAAATCAATGACAGCACAGACGAGCTAGCACAGACGAGCTAGCACAGATAACTACTATCGTGCTTAATTGTTTGCATGTCATTACAAACACTGTAAATCACTTAGATGCTCTGAATTTTAATTCGTCTGTTAACGAATTTCAAGAGAATTGAAATTCCGTCTCATGCAAGTCCAGGAGGAACAGGATTCTCTCAGTCACGATCAAAATTCGTCGAAGGCAGATAAATATTCCTTATTTGGCCTAATAGCATCAGCGTATTGTTGTCCTCCGTTTGCATAGACTTGGTGTGATTCTGGTTCCTCATTGTCATTGTGATGTGCACTATAATGTTGATTTCCGAAATCCTGCCTTCCTGCGTTTTGGCGTCTTTCGCTTTCTATGCTTCCTTTCTTTCTACGGCAACTAAGGACGCAAATAATGAGTATAGTTAGGAAAAGAGCAAATCCGGACAATCCTACGGTGAGTCCAACAATGAGGGCGAATGTCTTTGCTCCTGAACGATCTGTGTATGTAAGACATGCGTATTGATATTGCTTGTATCCAAGAGTTATCTGAAAGAAGATAATGGCATGTAATGTAGTCAAACTACATGTATAGCCACGCTACTTGTGTCACCATCGGTAACTATATGGTACACAAGTTTTTTTTATATAAATGACCTAAGCTACGCAATCATCTTTATATAATTAATATGCACTGATTTTGAAAGCGACTCTTAACTCTATTTATTCATTCATCTCTTACCAATTTTTGCAGACAGGCCTTGATAAAAGTAATACATGGCAATGACTTGCGTGATATTCTTGCTAATGATATCTAAATGGGAATGGTAACGGTTATTGGTCACCAGCTTCATTCAATAGCAACAATTATTAAAGATGGTATCTCTCAGTTGTAGATCATTTTGGTTGAATATTGTGCATTTCCCAATGAGTAATTGGGTACAATGTGAACACAACATTGCCATTCGCTCTTCTAACATCCTCCAACTGTTATTGCAATGTGACATGTATAAAGTATCACTGCAAGACAAAACTCATCAGAGACCCGAAGCAGTGAAATTGCTGTCTAATTATGCAGACTGCAGGGCAGTGCAGGCGCTTGCGAAACTGTGGAAGGAAAAAATTGAGTAGCTAGAGCCGCAAGCTCTCGAAAAAGGCGATTCCAGTTGGTGGGCTCAACAATCAACATACGCAAAGCTTCTGGACTGAGCTGTAGCTGTAATATTAATGGTGTGTCGTTATAAAATTGTGTAAGTTGTTAATCATGACATACTGTAATGCTCAGATGTTGATCACAGTAGATCGTGTCGTTTAGTGTTGACGATGGCTTTATTTTTGGTGGTCGACAGCTCAGCTGGATGTCATGTAGGTCGCTGTTGGTGCAGATCTGATTGCCAATGTGGACCAGATAATCTCTCAGGCGACAGCCGCGCAACATGTATCTTCCCTACGAAGAGTGCAACCATACATTCTGTGTACATGTTAAAAATATTTAAATACCATCCAATTGCTTCTAATGCAATTATTCTTTCACGCAATTACAATAAACCAATCTGTGGCTATTCACTTTATTGTTGTTTTCTGCATATCGTGAAGCATTTTAATATGCTCCAATAAAGAGCCCAACAGGGGCAATAGGGTCTAAACACACGTTAAATTACAGCAGAGTGACGATAGGAGTTGGTTTTAAAGTTGGATTGCTAAAGGTTGACAATCCAACATGACCTTAAAATGTTATAGCTTGTGCTGCACTGTTTTGTAGATTTGCTACATAGTTTTGAACACAGCACTGCACAGTAATTAAGGCTTCAGAATTCCACTGACACAAATCCAGGAAACGCTTTAAAACTCATGCGACAGACAAATTTCATACAGATCCTTGGCGCCACTAATACGCAAAGGTCTCTCGACCTCAACCGCAAAATGCCGTCAAAACATTTGCCACAGCGCATGTGCTACACCCTTCATACACACTTACCTGTGACTCTGATGCATGGTATGGCAGCTAACGCTTACAACCACAAATAATATATGCAATGTGTTAAAAGAATGAAGATAACTAGCGCAACCAACCATCACGTATATCAATTCTTCTTCCGATGGATCGAATTCAATAAGTTGGTTAGAGGAATTTATTTCAGGAGGTGAATAGAAGAGAAACTTTGTGTCTGGAAGAGCGTCATTGATGTTCTCGTATTCCTTATATCCGTCCAGAATGAATCCAAGATAAATGTCGGCTCGATCTGTGCCATTTCGTCCTGGCACAGTTAAGACGTTTTTATCGCTTAGCCCTATGTTTCGTCTTCTTCTGCTTGAGGTGTTGTCGTACTTTAAGTTCAAGATCTCGAGAAAATCTTCTGGTAGATTCAATGGTGGCATTGGGCACTGCATATAAATGTCATTATCTGATGGAACTGTACAGACCTGCAATGGAAATTTCTCAGTATGTCCTCATAGTTGGTAATTATATAAAGCAGATAAGACGAATGAACTTAATTCTAAACTGTCTAAACGCCTGAAGCTCACTATGCACAACGGGTTGTAAAATGACGGATTTTTCTTCTTAGTGTTCATTTGCGCTATAATGTAATACCCAACTGTACATTTTAACTTTTGCATAATAAAATTTCATGGATCTTGTTATTTTAATTTCTTGTTGTTGTCTAAGCGTTATCCGATGAAATACAACAATCATATAAAAATATCTCAAGTGCGGAGAGCATAATGTTCTTCCCGTGAAGTTGTTGGCAGAATGAAATAGTGATTACCCTTGACGATGTTGTACTTGTAGTATTTAACGTTGAGTTGTTTACAGCTGCTCGAGTTATGACAACCGTCAGTTGGATGATTGGTTTAGCCACAGATGACAGACCATGCCCGAATACGTCCAGTAGAGTTCCACCACTGTAGTAAAACGCAAACGTAATGCTCTTATTTGTTGAAGTTTTAAATTAAAGGTGAGAAAGATAAAGGAAATGTACTTATATGTATTTCTCTTTAGAGATTCATCAAAAGAGTGAAGAAGAGTTTAAAGGAGAAACCGCGACCGCAGAATACAAAAAGAGAACAATTTCATCCTCGTTGTTATTTATTAGCCCACCACATAAATGTGGGCTTAGAAGACGACAGTGGGCGTGGCATTCTTTTCGAGCACTAACCTTGCTCATCTTCGCTGCATCTGTCAATAATAAAACGTGGCCAACATGCTCTTGACAAGCAATAAACGTCTCATTGCGTTCAAATTATCCAATGCTTCCATTTTCACAGTAGTAATCATCATGTGGTCATCCTCATTATCATCATCATACTCATCATCATACTCATCATCAGTGCTTTTTTCAGCCGGATCGCACCGGAACGGCGTTCCGGCACCTTTTTTCAGTTACTAATAATAATTTATTTATTTAAATAATAAAAACAACAATTTTGCTATTTTAATTTAATAACAGTGTTGTGAACTGCTTTCAGCGTTTATTGAGACCCCTCCCAACACCCAATCCCGTTTTTTCGGGATTTCTCTCTCTCTCTCTCTCTCTCTCTCTCTCTCTCTTTAACCGTCCTCGATACGAGGGTTGGTCGCATTGTAGACGATTCTTCTCCATCCTTTCCTGTCCTCGGCTACTCGCAGCAATCTCTCTGTTGATAAACCCAACCATTCGCCAATGTTGTCCATCCACCTCTTCCTTGGTCTTCCTCTTGTTCTTATTCCCGGTACCGTTCCCTGCATAATCTCTTTCTCTAGGCAATCTCCTTGTTTCCTCATTATGTGCCCAAAGTATGACATCTTTCTTCTTTTGATTGATTCCAATAGATTCCTTTCCACCCCCGCCGTCTCCAGTACCCATTCATTTGTTTTCTTCTCTGTCCATGATATTCCAAGGATTTTTCGTATGCATTTCATTTCAAATGCCTTTATTCTATCCTCCTCCCTTTTTTTGATTGTCCAACTCTCACAGCCATACATCATCACTGGCCATATAAGTGACCTCATTAACTTTAACTTTGTGGGAATTTTTATGTTATGGTTTTTCCACAATTTATTCAGATCTGCTCCTATTCCAAGTCCTCTTGCAGTTCTTATTCTTATCTCCCTGCTACACTCCGCGTCTTCAGTTATGAGTGAGCCTAAGTACACGAAAGTATCCACTTGTTCTATCTTGCTGCCCTGTACTTTGATGTTGCATGGCTTCCCTGTCATCGCCATACACTTTGTTTTGCTCATGTTGATCTCCAAGCCCATCTTTCTTCCTTCTTTGTCCAATCGAGACACCAGTTCCTGCAGTTCCGTTTCCGTGCTTGCCATTATCACTATGTCGTCCGCATATCGTAGATTTGTTATCCTCCTTCCTCCAATTTGAATGCCTCCTGTGTATCCTCTCAGAGCCTCCCTCATTACCATTTCTGATAGTATGTTGAATAATGTTGGCGAAATTACACACCCCTGTCTGACTCCCCTTCTTATTCTAAACTCACTTGACAGTACACCGCCGAATTTTACCTTTGCCGTCTGTTTGCTGTACAGTTCTGCTATCAGGTTGATAATGTGTGCTGGATATCCCATTTCAATCATCGATAGCCATAATTGCTCATGTGACACACAATCGAATGCTTTCTTAAAATCGACAAAGCACATATATAGCGGTCTTTGGTGCTCTCTCATCTTTTCCATTATAATTCTAAGATTCATCACCTGATCTCTTGTCCCTTTACCACGCCTAAACCCTGCGTGTACATCTGTCAATTCTGATTCTGTACGACTTCTTATCCTTTCCATTATGATCGGGATTATTCGGGATTTTAGCCCTTCCATAATTGGTCAGTTCCGGAGCCTATTCCGGAACCTTTTTTCTGTAAAAACCACTGCTCATCACCACCACCACGACCGCATTGTAACGCTGAGTAGGCTGGTCACATCTAGCTTAAGTGGAACTTGGGAGGATGCTTAAATCCAGGTGCTTTTCATTCCCAAAAGACGATTGTCATTAGATGACGTTTAAATAAAGTTCTACAATATTAATTTGTCAACATCCAGATGTTCAAACAGTGTTTTTTTCTAGAAAAAAGCTTCCGGAACGGAACAATAGGTTTATTATGAACAATTATAAATTATTGGCGGGCTAAATCACGAGAAAAATGGGATTGGGGGTTGGGAGGGGTCTCAATAAACACTGAAAACAGTTCAAAAACACTCACATTAAATTAAAAGAACTAAATTATTGTTTCTATTATTAAAATAATAAAACAAACATTTAGTAGCTGAAAAAGGTGCCGGAACGCCGTTCCAGCGCGTTCCGGCTGAAAAAAAGCACTGTGTTCAAATAATGAAACGTATTCAGAACTTGAACAATTTATTATAATGATAAAATAAATTCATACTTGACAATGAATTTGTTTGGATTTAGGGCTGTTATATTTGGGTTAGGCAGGTAAGTGAACGCTCTGTTGAAAGTCATGTTGAACGGAGTTGGTGAAAATTCAATTATAATTGGCAGAGGTTGTCCGATTGATGCTTCTTTTGTTTTTGGAGTTACGGCCACGAGTTCGAATGCTGAGCTGGAATCGAAACAAAATATTCTTTTATTTGTGTTGCAAAAAGAGTAAAGCAAATCTACACTACAATCTGAGTTCACTACACGATAGCATAAATTTTCACTTAAATTTAGATCAGATTTTATATGACACCAAAGGAATTATGATAAAATACCGCATCAAATCAATAAGCGCTATCTGAAATATTAACGTTTTGCCATGTTTATCATTTACATTATGCAGATTGACTCTATGCGCAGTTGCTGATATGAGTTTAATTTTTAATTAAATTATTTCTCTAACCTGATATTAGGTTTAAGCAACACGGATGTTGAAGACAAGTCATTTCCGATGTACACTTCTCTAACACCGTTGATATCTGGTATATTTGAGCCAACGTGTCTCGATATATAATCAATTGCTGCTGAACCAATTATGGTAAAGTTCGTTCCTCCAGCTATTGGACCGAATGATGGCTCAAGTGAGATCTGAAGAGCTAATATTAAAAATGTTGAGTACTCGGTTAAATAATTGAGGTTTTATCGTCCAGTTAAGTAATTAAGGTTTTATTTCTATTATGCCTATTAATATAATATAATATGAGATATGATATCATACGGTTATTAGATTATGATGTACTATAATATAAAAAAACATAATGTAATAGTAATTGTAATTGTATTTGTAGGGCCTAATTATTATTGAACATTTATATAGTGCCGCTCAAGAGTAAACAAACTCAGAGGAGTTCTTCGCGCTGAACTATGTGATGTGAAATGTCATATGTCAATACGAGGGATAATATGGGCCTCCTTCCTCTCAACTTCTTCTTGCTTAGCTCATCGAAGCTCCTTCTCACGATCTCCATTCCTGGATGTCTTCCGATCGCCTCTCCCCCAACTCGTCCAAAACCCAATTTTTCTGGTTTAGCTCTCCTCAGCAACTTCAGAAACTTGACTTTGCTCTGCTCTCTCAAAGGTTTCCGCTTTCTCTTTCTCGTCTATCGATCGCGATCTAGGAGTAACCCTTGTCGATTCTCTCATAGATATTTAAAACATAATTTCTAAACTCAACCTCACTTCCTACTTTCACCAAAGACGCCTTAGAGAGGCTATCCTTAGAGAGGCTATCCGTCTCATCTCCAGTTTTCATCTCGGTTGTCCATACTGCAATTTCCTCCTCATTGATCTTCCCAAGGTTCGTCTCACTCGTCTTCAATCCGTTCTCAATGCCGCTGCTAGACTAATTGCCCGTCTTCCTCGATTCTCTCATATCACCACCTTTATGGCAGAAGTACTCCACTGGCTCCCGCTTTCTGCCGGCATCCAATTCAAGGTCCTCATCTTTGTCTCTAAGGCTCAACTTGGTTTCGCTCCGAAATATTTTTGTGACTTAATTCTTCGCCCTCACTCTGCTGCTTCTCCGTCCTCTTCGTTCCTCTAACCTTTTCGACTTCCTCGTTCCCCGTGTCAAGACTTAACTGGCTCAATCTGGGTATTTTGCTTCCATTGGCCCTGCTCTTTGAATGAACTTCCTCCGTCCGTTCATTCTTCTATTCTCTCAGGTAATATCTCTTCCTCATATACCTTTCTTAAAACTTGCCTTTTCTCTCTGGGTCTCTCGCACTGGGAGCGCTTCTGAATGGCTCTCCCGCTAGAAGCGCCCTATTATAAATGCCCGAATACAATACAGTTGCATCAGTTAACAAAACTAAAATGTAATATAATTTGACATAATGTGTGATATAATATAAGACAAGATTATATAATCGTAATCGTAATCTCCGGATTTCTACAGCGCCCAAAAAAAGCGAAGTCGCGGGAACCAGCTTATTCACAGGCGCTTAGACAAATCAAAATCGATAGGCAGGGGGATCGAATCGGTTCCAGGTCAGATCCAAAGGAGTCAGTCAGGATAATATGATTTAGTGTAATATACAAAATGGTTTGAAGTGGTATTGCTTAATAAAGAGCCCATCTCTACTAGCTTTCTCTTAAAAACTGTGAAAGTGCTCATTGAGACAATACTATCCTCCAAACCATTACACAAGTAGCCTACACAACTCTTGCCCTATGGTTAAGATTTTACTACATTCGTACGTTTAAATTGATTTCTTCAAACGTTGCTCTTTGAGACATTCATAACACTGGTCAACAATGATTTTATTGCCGATTATATTAGAGCGATTTTAGGGTAAACCTGTGGTGCTGATTCCGAATATGGAGTCGGTTTTGCTAGATTGGCTCTAGTTTTTGAGTTATTCTACTAATTATGAGAATTTAGTGGTTAAACGGAGCACAGTAACAAATCGCATTGAAATTGTCTCAAATTTTGTACCAAAGTGCACACATAAAATACATAATGGCATTGTCTTCGGTCTGATAACATTTAAACATGGTAAGCTAATTGATAAAAATCACAATTTTTAGACTTTTCTAAGGCTTTTGACACTGTCAGACACTCTTTCCTGGCCGACCAACTGGCCATTGCACTAAGTTCCATGGTATCACATCGTCCCTGGCCTGAATTAATGCAAGTATCATACATGGCTCCGGCATGGGTCCCACCAATTTTGTTGTAGCCATGTCTGGTTTAAAACCTCTCTACCACTTTAATCGCATGTTCAAATAAGCAGATGACTGCTATCTTCTCATACTAGCTTCTAATATCTCCACCACTGTTGCAGAACTTGATCACATAAATGCCTGGGCCCAGAGATGCAATCTTCGTCTTAACCATTCTAAATCCAGCGACATTATCTTCACCAAGTCCAAGACGATCCTTAAATCCTATCCACCACCTATATGCGGAATCTCAAGGGTCTCTTCATTAAAAAATATTAGGAATTGAAATAACCGATAAGTTTGAATTCTCTCCTTATATCCAAAAACTGAGCATAAAGGCTAAACAATCCCTTTACGCTCATCGTATCTTGATTTCTCATGGGCGCTCGGGCCCCAGGCTTCACGACGTGATACGGGCTACCACTGTATGCTATGCTGTTCCCAGGTAGGCCTATGGTTGCTTTGCCAACAAGCATGCAGGAACTTGATCATTTGGGCGCAATTATTCGTAAGTTGGTTCGTCTTGGCTCCCTCCATCCTTCTTTTCCTACTTTTGAGGAACTCTGCAAAAAAGCTGATCGTGATCTCGTTAATAGCATTCTTAAAAACCCCAGTCACCTCCTCCATGACCTTCTACCTCCCGTTCTAAAGACCGGTTATGATTTGCGCCCTCGTTCCCATAATCTGATTCTCCCTAGATTTGACTCCCTTAACCAACGAGGTTTCCTGTTTAGGATGCTGCACAGTTAGGCACTGTTTCTATTATTTCATTTATCATCTAACGTCATTATTACTGTTATATTTTTTCTTTCCCTTTTGTGTATGTAAAGCGCTGTGCGTTTGCTAGCGTTTATTAAAGAATATACTTAATTAATTAATTAATTAATTAATTAATTAATTAATTAATTAGTGCATAGTTAAACGCCATTTGTACGATTTTCTTTTATGTCGGTCATCAGGACAATCACGTTGGAGGCTCCAGCAATAGTCTGCCATCATGTTTCTGTCCCATTTGCCTTGATACCTACCTTTCTTCCATGACCTTTACACTGTATATCTTGGTGAAACCTCTCACCTTGTTCCTCGCTGACATGCCCAAGATTATATGGAAATCTATTTAAGTGGGTATGAAGAAAGTGTACCTTTATGCTCATATTAGTACCCAAATTTCTGAAATTTGTGAGCATGTTTTGCACCAGTTCTTCGTAATAGTCTGCTTTGTTGCTGCCTAAAAAGTTCTGCACAACTAAGACAAAACTGCAACACGCAGAAGCTTCAGGACCATTCATACATTTTGTGAAATCAGAATCCATGATAAGTTTACGATTCCAACTTATATAGCATTCGAAGTGTCCGGAGTGGGGGTAGGTAACAGTGTCTGGACATGGTCCGGACAGGGTGTCCGGACAGTTCACAGAGTACAGAGGGACAGCAACTAACATCAAGACATAATCCGAGCCAAACAAGTAAATGCAAACACACATACAGGCAGACATATACACACATACAAAGACACATACGCACACAAACAAAGACACATACGCACATATAAAAAGACACATGCGCACACATACAAAGAAGCATACAAACACACATACAAGGAGACAAACACACGGAATCGATGCTGGCCGGCAAATTCGCTACAAAACACAAAATTAAAGTATTTAGTTGTTTATTTCGAGGTGTCCATTATCTCATGAACTAGAGCCAATTCGAAAAAACCACTTCCATTTTTGAATTCAGCGACCCCAAAATACCAAAGAATTGTTCAAATATCATTGGCAACGAGAAAAATTTTTTTATTTGTTGACCAGTGTAATCATCAAAATGGGATGAGGTTAGAATAGATTGGAATAAAATGAACTATGAGACATACGAATCACCAGGAGCAGAGCATCGGCAGATTCCACACCGTCATAGCAACTGTAAGTTCCCTCTGTCACAGTCGACAGCTGAAGAACGATGAGTACTGATGAATCGACCGTTGCGCGGAGTATATACAACTGTTGATAGAGTATGAGTAATTGGGATCCGTTGGAAATCTGAATGGTTTTGTTGCTGGAAGAACCCAACGGGTTGAAATACCAACGCGTGTCGTTGGTTCCATAAATGGAAGCACATTCCAACGTGATGTTACTTGATCCAGCAACAGCTGCAGTATTAGTTGGCTTCCTGGTTAAAGAACCACTCGAATATTGACCTAAAAATTTGAAGGAAAACATCCACATCATAAAACTATTTCAATCAACGAAGTTCCACTGAGAGATTTTCGAACGATGCTACAGAGTACACCTATCCATTCACTTGAGACGAGAAAGAAATTAAGGGTATTCAATACATTTACCTTAGTTCCCATTGAAATTCATAAAACTATAAAGGGCAACATAAAAATTATTATGTTATAGCAACACCTAATTTAGTATGGCTTTGTTAAATGTTTGTATCTGCAGCCGGTGCTTCCTACCTGTTTGTTTGCATTTGTTTGGCCTACCGCTCTTTTTTTACCAGTGAACGTTTAGTTCGTCCGAATTTCGTATAATTGAAACAGGAAACTGAGAAAAGACATGTAGATAGGGCAGACATACAGTAACAGACAACAGTCCACTCGCCGTAGTGACAATAGGAGAATGTTCTCGGTGAGGGAAGAGGTGAATTGCACGGTGTTCGACAAGAGCACCTATGGGGCTGGATACGATTTCATTGATTTCGAGCCTCCGACCCCAATCTACGATCTATGGCATCGTGATGGCCCGAAAACCCTTTTTACATCTATGTATGACATAAATACAACGATTAACACGCTACAATCCAGGTTGCATACTTGTTGTCGAAGGCGTTGTAGTTTTGTATGGATCCAGGGTATTAACTAATTTCTAATTCAGTGAATAAATGGCATTTAGCGTGGAACAGAAAGAAACTACGAGAGCATCTGACATCATTCAGAGCATATTTTTTTTAACAGACTTCCTCAGGTTTAAAACGTGTACTAGCCTCAGACATGTATGACTACTAAAAGACTTTCAAATAGAATTATTCGCTGCATTTACTCCAACTCTGTTTAACTTCGACACAGATTCTGATTTCCTCATGTCGCAATGTAATAAGCAATGCAATATAACAATGTAATGTAATCTAGCGCAATGTAATGCAATGCAATGATCAACGAATATCCAGCAGTGTTTCTGAGATTAATTTGCTAGTACAAAAGCCTTCGATTCGGCTATAGGATCAGTTTTTACGGGACCAGTTACCTAGAGACCAGTTCGACAGGCCAGTTGTTGCAAAAACCAATCATCCGGTCACAGTTCGTTAATTAATTAAATGCCCCATGGCTTCGCTGGTTATGGTACCGGCGGATGATTGACAGAACATTATACCTTAGCTTGAACATAATGACCCAGAGCGATGAGGTTTCCGAACTGCTTTTTTGAACATTTTTATTGAAGTACGCCATAAGGAAGACAACCGTTATTCGTGTCCAATTTTTTCATTAACAATACTAGGATCATTTGCAAGCTACAATCCAGGTTGCATACTTGTTGTCGGAGGCGTTGTAGTTTTGTTTGGATCCAGGGTAGTTGCAGATGATCGAGTCGTCGATGTCGTCTCAGTAGTTGCTGCTCCACAGTATACTGAATCAAAACGGAAACAGAAGTATCAAAGGCCAGACTGTATTTAGTTCCAACCATCTCAAAGCGGAATCTTGTTAGTGCTTCAAACAATAGGGCCTATCTCTCGATCGATTACTAAACTTGGCTAAATCTCATAGAACGAGGCGCTTAAAAATTTTTATTCAGACTAGTCTGCAATCAATAACTTTTCTTTGGTCGGATAAAACACAACAGTTTTTTCTATTCGCATTGGATAAATAATGTTTTTAGTTTAGAATTTGCCCACGGTTCTCTTTTTTTGTAAATATCGACAATTCTTATAATAATGAGCTATGCTCGGCACCCCGTCAAAAGGGCCGTGGACAAAAGCGCCCCGACGAATGCGCCCCGACAAATGCGCCCCGAACAATGCGCCACGAACGTGTAATTTTAGCTTAGGCCTATAGTTTTAGTAATATTTTAATCGTTGATCTAGCTTCCAGTTTTAATTATTTTATAATCGCTGATCCCGCTTCTAGTTTTACTTATATTTTAATCGTTGATCCGGTCCCTAGTTCTAGCTAGGCCCTATATTTTAATCGTTGATCCAGCTTCCAGTTTTAGTTATATTATCATCGCTGATCGCGCTCCTTTAAATTCTTAAACATTTCTAATTAAATTCCGGGTTTACAAATAATTATCACAAAATTTATCCTTTTTTAACAGATAAACAAATTTATTCTAATTAGGGCCTATAGCTTTAATTCCCACAAGTAATTTTTCAGTTGTCTTAGATCGAACGCCGTTGTGTGATCTATTCAACTGCTCCCCGTCAAATGAACTCGTACAGAAAAGAATGTTATTACGTGGCGCAAATGTCGAGGTGCATTAATTGTTTTCCGTGATATTTTGGCTTTATTGTCGGGTTTTTCTGTGGCGCATTTGTCCACGGCCTGGTCAAAAGCGCCCCGCTTTTGACCAGGTCGCTTTTGACGGGTCAGCGTTATGCTCCTGACCATAATGACGTACTGTATTAAAGGAGAACCGTTGTGAATAGGCCTACACTTACCTTGTCTGGTCACACTGAAATCAGGCACATTCTTTAATAGATACGAAGGTCCACCCATTGGTGCAGCAAACGTCATAAGACAATCGTAGGTCGTTGGAACGGTGTTATTAACGACGATGTAAGATGTAGAGTTGTACACATCTTGAATCGGGTTTGAAGGTACGAGGGTCCTCATGGGCGTAGTTGCATTATAAAACTGACCAATAGCTGTGCAGTTCATGACTGTATTGATCGGAGAAGTTGGGTAATCTGCATAAATGATTGTGCATGATACGTTCATTTTGCTAGAAGCCAACTGATTACAGGAACAGATTGGACCAGAACCTACGAGAGAAAAAAACACGACTAACGTCAATATTCCGTTGCATTGAGGTTTTATAAATTAGCGCTGAGATGTGGCTTCTTCCCCTTTGCAAGCAACATCTTTAAAAAATTCATACACGACGCAGTTTCTTTTCATCCTGTCAATATTATCTTATCAGGTTTTTTAATTATCTATTCATCTTAACCCATTTTCTGTTCACATTTCGACTTCGAAAAGGCGATTAAACTTGGCTCTCCGAAACATTTAAGAGGTGAAACTCAGAAATCACTGATTAGGTTTCTTTAGCTGCTTCCTTAATAGAAGTTTGAATTTACAACCTAACAGACTGACATTTGTATTCGGACTCGGAAAATCTAACCTTTCTCTCTTTGCCTCGCAGATTATTATTTCTAACAAATGACTGCTGTGAATAAGAAACTTCATCATTTTAATATTATTATAGCCTCTACGTCAGTTTCAGTGCTTTGTTATAAAGTTACAAAGCGAATTAATTTACTTACGAATTACAACTAATTTGGCAGCGATGTAGTTGATGTTTGGAAATTGAACTGTGTAGATTCCTGCAGTAGATATGGGAGCGCCTGTCGCATTTGTTGTAGTTGCGTTGCGCACAATAAGACCCGTTTCGTTAATTGCGTAGAGTCCAGACAGAGTAGGAGAAACAGCATCAGTAAAATTTTTGATCTGATAAGATGTAACGGCGTTTGAGATTGGCCTAACCGACCACGCCGTGCTATCAGGTCCAGTTGCACAGTTCAGGATAGTAGTCAGTGTTCCCTCGTAAACAACGATATTTCTCAAAGACGTTAAACAGTGTTCATATGCACCTGAAACAAACATTTCTCACTCTAGTGATGTAGTTTACAAACCTACATTTTTCATCGTACTTACGTAATTTGGAAGCTGAAGAGCAGTTAGTATTACAGATGTACCGCTATTTAATCACGAAACTTTTTCAATCTCGCGGGCACTTAACTTAATCACTCTTGTGTTAAATCACATGTCACATAATCACTTCATTGATTTTTAAAACAAAAAGCACTATTACTGGTAAATTATCGAAGTTAGAACTTTGAGCTAAAAGCGGAACTCTGGGAATAAAATATCCTTTTGTTAGAGACATTACAATTAGTTGTAGTAGTGGGTCATTTACAGTAGTTCTTTCACTTGGTTCCAGATACAGCGAAACCAGTTTGATGGATAACTCCTGTTGCCATTTGCTAGTTCGTTGATATTAATCAACGTGCTACATATCAAACGCAAAACGTATATTTCGAGAAGACTGCTGCCCAATCTCTTTGAAACGTACATCATAGCGCTACATTAATCCGATGTTATTGTGATCTGAGTCATAGCGTAATTAGGAATAATCTAGAGCTACGATCAAAACATGTGGGACGCGGTGGTGTAGTGGTATGTTCTGTGCCTTGTAATCGGAGGGTTGCAGGTTCGAATCTACCTCAAGCAAATGCGTTGCGACCTTTGACAAGTTGCTCACCCACAATTGTCTGTGAGGAAGGCAACGGGAAACCACTTCACTCATTTCATCCCCGGATGGCGTAAAGCCAATGAACCTGCCTTCGGGCAGAGAACTCATCATCATCACGATCAATACGTGAATGTGAACAAATGACGAGTTAGTTCTGACATTACCCTGCTTACTTGAGCTGGCTATGGTACTGGAGAAAGCTTAATCGAAACATTTGCCATTTTAGTAATAGTAATTAGGCTACGCATATATCCTGAGGAGAATCCCGAACTCTTATCTTATTCGTAGCATGTAGATTTAAGAGCATTGTCACTCAGAACGGAAGCAAGCACGTGGGTCTAAATATTTTTCCTAAATAGCAGTGGAATAATTTTCAAACTGCAGTCTACTGTCATGGTTGATTGCGTACCTGTCGTCGATGTCGATGTAGTTGTAGATGAAGACTGGGCTGCTGTAGGTGGTTTGGTTGTATCTGTTGTTGTTCTACCGCATACTACATAAAAACGTAAGCAGAAATCTTAAACGCTAAGCACGAATATGGACTCTCGAATAGTTACAACCATGCAAATACTGCAGCTTGTCCATGTGAATGAGTAGTTTCATCTCGTATCAAATGCACACAGGCCAAGAATCTATTTATAAGCGACTTATCGAACAGTTTGTTTCAGAATTTACACTTAATTTTGGCCAACTTTCCAGATATAAATTTACTGAATTTTCGCGCCTTATTATATGCTTCAAGCAAACTATTCACCAGTCCCAGAACAGATCTCAGAAGAAGATTTGCTGAAAAGCTCTAAACCGCTGGCTTAACCGGAGGGGGGTAACTGACTAGTGGTCAGCAGCTGAGGTCAGTTGTCGGTTGCAATATCAGTGGTTGGGTCGTTGCAATAAAAAGGCTGGATGCTTAGCTGCTAGTGTTTTTGAGTAGCAGTTGCATGAGCGATCGATTTTTTAAACGCGACATTGAATTAAATTCTTAGCAAAGTAACGCAAAACATATATAACATAGACTTAATACTTCTGAAGATTTCGACACTACAGTTTCCTAGAAGACAATTTCGTTAATGTATAAATCTTGCACTATTTACACATAATTTTACTCATTATGAGCGATCAATATTTTACTACTTATTTCGTCTTTTTTTCCTTAACGCATACTCACTTGACGATGAACAGGATTCGTTCCACTCCGGGGCGTTCATCGCGACAAATTCATACTGAATATCCGTTGGTTGACCAAAATTCAATATACATTGATAACTGTTGAGAGTGCTGGCATCGACTATAATGGTTGATGTTACAGTGTACACATATTGGTCCGTCTTGTTCCTATAAGGCGTATCCGTTGTGTAAACTACTCCGTTTACTATCCAGGTCATAAGAGCGGGAATAGGATTTATGGAGGTATCAGCGAAAGCGACTCTGCATGAAAGTGTTACGTTGGACGAGGAACTGTCAGGAATGCATGAACATACTGGACCACTACCTGTAAAACATGACCTTATAATAATAAAGGATGGATTACGAAAAGAGTTAATTAACAGCATATAGTTGTGTTCTGCTTTACGTCAAAGCTGACGGCCGACTGTAGTTTAAAGATCGGTGTGATATGTTATTATTCAAGTACATATTAGCACTTCAATTGTAAAAGCTGCAATTTATTGAACTTAGAGATCACACTCTTGCGATTATCAAATACTAAACCATGGTTAAACCACCAATGCTTCTCAATACGCTATATAAAAGCTATAACAACATCGGAACCTTTTTTCCTGATAGCTGAATAAATTATACGATCACGGGAAATGAACATGAAACTCTGCAAATTCAATTCCTGTCGACCTGTTATTTCTATTATAACAATTTCCAATCTTCACTTGTTTTCTTCCTTAGTCTGATCCACCTCCATTTTAAATGGTACCAACCTCTGATGGACGTGCTTTTATATCACCGGTGTTTTAGCTGGTAACCTTTACACACCTTGTGCATTGTGCAGAGAGATTTCTGAGATTTATTTAATCGAATTGTCAAAGTATAGCATGAGCGTCCGCAGGAATTTTTGTAGGGGACAAAATTATTGTAGAGGGAGCAAATTGACGTTTTTGCATTAAATAGATTTATGGACACAGACCACGTGGCTACTTCAAAAATAAATAATGGTCAAGAACTTACCTCAACAATGAAGTGTTTTTTCGCATTGAAAATCGTGTTGGGACTGTTGTAATAATCATAATAATCAAAAGATTTTATTTTTGTAAAATATACGCAAAATCCAGGGGGCAAGAGCCCCTTTACCCCATCCGGACGCCCATGAAGTTTGGTTAACTAAATTAGAATAAACATGTGGCTGAATTACTCACGAACGACGAGAAGTTTGGCGCCCGTCATGTTCCCATTATTATTACAGTTTGCTATGTACAACCCTGCCGTTGATATCAGTTGTCCATTCTCAGTTGTTGTTGTTGAGTTCCGTATTATTAGACCGCTCCCATTAACGTAGTAGAGTTGTGACAGAGGTTCTGTGCAGTCAGGACGCGTGACATTGTATGGTGTTAACTCATCCGACGATGGATTGACCGTCCACCTTACACCGCAAGGGCTGGCTGTCACATTCATCGGTACATCAAGAGTGCCCTCGCGGACCGCTATATTCTTCAGATTCGGGAAACAATAACCTACAATGCAAACGTTCTCTGCCAATTCCATTCGATGATTATAATACTTACAAATGCAACAGCAGCTTAAGTAGAGAACTGCAACTCTGTCTGAAAACTCACAATAAAAGTAACAAAAGTATCCAATCAGATCAGTTAGACGACCATGGTAAAAGAACTCTTGAGAGTTCAATAAAAGCTGCTATAGAAGCTACATCAAACTATAGGAATGCTCAAATAAGCACTTCCTTGCAATAGTACTATTCTAGCAAACAGTGCCTGATATCAATATCTGTGAAATTGTGTCTTCGAAGAATTCTAACAAGATAAGAAACCTTCTATTGATATGTCTTCCAAAACGGAGAATATTAGCAGACTGAAGGTGACTCTGAGAATCATTTCTCTGTTGCAGATGTCTTTCGTGTTGATTCAGTTCCTATGCTCACAGGTTTCTTCGAATCCGTCTTTTAACTGCACAAAATAACATAGAAACTCAGACTAAAGGCCGAAGCAAAAAGATGCAAGGTACAAGATTTCACTTTCATTCTTGGACTTACCGGCAACAGGTAATGAAACCTAAAACAAAGGAACACACCTTGTTGAATAGCCATGCACCGAATTGCAGAGCTGCAAAAATAAATCTATACCGACGTTGCAACATAGTCAGTTAAGCTGCTTCGATCTCGGCCTGGTTAAAACATTTTCAAACATTATCGGAAAAATCAGGCATCAGAAAAATTGTTCCTTATCCTAATTGTAGCTTAGTAAAACAAACAAAGTTGTTACCTTTACTGAAAGTTTACATCCGTTTGCATAGCTCTTTAGAAAATGACAGTTAAATGAACAGCGTATGGTAACCACAGCACAAGGTCTTAAGGCGAGGTTTACTTTAGGCCTGTTTAGTCTCAGTCATTGCTCTGCCTCGTCCTTTTGTCGCCCTTTTGTACAGCCAGGCCATTAATTACGTTGCACGACTGACGTGTGTAATCGTACAAGTTGAAAAACAACCCAGCGCGACTCTGTCACAGATATGGCAACATCTGTGAGTAATGGTTTCAGTTAAAGGTCAAGATTCACATAGTTTTATATTACACCATTCAACACCATTACCGGTATTTTGTTGCCCAGGACATCAATGCACCTAAGAACGCACCAAAATCAAAATGAAGAATATTCAGTTAAATAAATGGGAAATTGTCAACGGCAGGGCAGTAGTCGAGGGTATACTCGGGTATACAGCGTGTACTCACTAGGGTGGAGTGAAAATGGCAAAAAAAAATTTTTTAAGCAAACGTTTTCCAATAGCGATGGAAAGTTGCCAGCATGTGAGTGTAATTAGTGCTCAAAATATTGTTGATTTTGCTTTGCGTCTTCTGCCCTCTACCGACGGTTTAATATTTTCCATATAAAATTCTTTGAATAACGTCAATGTGGTGCATTATTTTTCTTTTTCTTCAACTGACTGTCGTCGAACTGTTACAATTCATGAAATGCACATTCAAATCAGTTGCGGAAATTGCCTCTGGTGTGCTACAGGATAATATAATTGTAACCAGGGGCGTAACTTTGGTCTAAAAAGTGGGGGGAGGTACCAGTTTCTTACATACAGGAAGCAAGGCGTTGACTGCGATCTCTGGGAAGACAAAATAATAAAATATTGATTGGCATTGTTCATAAAGTGGGGGGTACGGTACCCCAGCAGAAAGAATGGGGTGGGGTACGATTACCCCTCGTTCCTCCGACAAATTACGCCTATGATTGTAACGCCTAATGAATGCAGCGACATTACTGAAAGGAAGAAAATTAGGAGAGAACGAAAGAAGTCCCGAAGCTCTGTCCAAGCAGGATGCGCCAGTGTACGACTATGAGTGTTGAGGGGATTTTCCAGAGAGTAATCTAAAAGAGGTCCGAGTCTGGTTTCGGGGGGGGGGGTGCAGATCAAGAGAGGAAGCAGAGCAGCTGTGAAGGGGGGGGTGTTATTTAGGGCGAGGAGAATTGGAAGGCAGAGGATCAAATGAGTCAGGGTAGGAGTAGGCCCTTCTTGAAAAGGTGAGACTTCAGTTTGGGGTGGAAAGCCCGGAGATAGATAGAGGAACATGAGGAGAAAGATGGAGGACGGGTTGGAATGATGATGGAGGAACCAAGAATCTGCGGAATTCAAGGGGGAGATCGTTCCAGATGCGTGGTGCTCTGTTGGATTTGACTGGGTTGGAGAACTTGGGATGAGTTGTGACCGGATATCGAGAAAGACTGAAATAGGAGGAGGATCGGGTGGAGCGGGTTGCCTGGATGGTGAAGAGACCGCGGAGGTACTTAAGCTGGATATATTGTAGGGAGTTATAGGTTAGTGATAGGACTTTGAAGTGGATTCACTCTGGGATTTTTAGCCAATGTAGAGATTTGACTTTTGGATAAGTTGCAGACGCTTGATTTTGGTGGATTCAAGATTGAGGAAGAGGGAATTGCTGTAATCAATGAACAATAGAGGTAACAATGGTAGAGGCAGTTTTAAGGTCGATCTTGGGCCGGATGCGACGGTCACAAATGTGTCTGAAGCAGGAGCGCGAGAGGTTTGAGATGTGGTTAGAGAAGGAAAGGTGTGGGTCACATGTAATGGACTGGAAGTGGGTCAGATGTGAAAGGTAAGAAGCGATGAGTTAGTCGATGAGTGTATGGAAGGGTTAGGCTTTTCTTGATATGATCAGGAAGACCTAGGATTATGAATTCTGTTTTGGAAAGGTTAAGGCAGAGGAGATTGGATGGCATCCGTTGCGAAATTAGGTTAATCACGTTGAAATATTGCATCGACGGTAGAGGGCAGAAGATGTCATTTGAAATTTAAAATATTTTGTGTGTTTCTTACTCTACCTAAGTTGCAACTTTTGCCCACTATTGGAATTCATTTATTTAAAAATCATTTTTTCACTCCACCCTAGTACTCACCTCTAGAGACCGTATACTCACCTCACAAAATATTTATATTTATTTATGTTAAAATACAATAGCGTATACTCACAAAATACTGTAGCGTATACTCACTTCCAATTTGTTTCGGATCATACCCCTAAGCCGCCGCCGTTAGCCGCCGAGCCGAAAAAATTTATGCAAGCCGAAAAACCGCCGGAAATTTTGCGGCTTAGCCGAAAAACCGCCGAGAATTATTTCACGGCTAGCCGCCGGAAAAAAAGTTCGGCTAGAACATGCACACAGTTGTGATTATAAAGTTTCCACGCTAGCTTGCTAGTTTGTACTTTGTGCGCAATGAGCGGTGAGTGCTGACGTCAGTTACATGGCCGTCTTATCTTCTATTGTAAGGCCCTGTCCAGACTGTCATAATTATGCTGCATATATTCCGAGTTCTACTTCTGGTTTTACATTCAGTGTTGAATATTTCTAATTATCTCTCATGCAGGTTAGTGCAGAGTGCACACTCTTACAATCTGCTTCAAAAGCGACTGCAGTCTATTACCAGAATTTTCACTTTTTTGTTTCTGTGTGTCTGTTTCTTTTTTCTCCCGCTATTCGGCTAGGCCTACACCTATTAATGCATGTCTGGTGGCCCCGTAATTTTGTGGTTATAACTTACAATCAGTATTACATACTCGTAAATCGTAATTGAATGTGAACTCAATGCAATGTATGTGAACTGAAAAGATTAAATGTCCGTTTGTGTCTTAACATAATTATTTGAATTTATTTCTAAAATTATTTTCAAAGTGAGTGGATATTGCCCACCTTTCGATTTAAAAGTAGGCCTTAATGTATATTCTGTTACTGTGTTAATGATTTATGCACTCGTAGCGAAAAAGGTAGTTTACGCTCTTTTACGGATAGCCGAAAAAGGTAGTTTACGCATTTTACGGCTAGCCGAAAAACCAGCCGTAAATTTTCTCAAGCCAGCCGTTAACCAGAAAAATTACGGCTTAGGGGTATATTTCGGATTACTAACCGGTAACATGTAGCCTACTCACCTGTAATTTTACCACTACAGCCCTGGTCAGCGTAGCAGTGCTCGTGAATAAGCTGGTGCCGTGCGTTTACCTTTAGATTAGCGCTTTAGAATGTTGGAGTTTACGATGACATAAATTCTAGATTGTTCCTACTGAAAGACTAAGGAGGAATTTCTCTTCGTCGAAACCCGCCTAAGCCTGCTCTGCCTCATCCCTCTGGTCTCTCTGGCACGGGCGGCGCTACACCAGGGCGCGCCAGGGCAAATGCCCTGGTAAAAAAAACCGTTGCCCTGGTCGATGCCCTGCCAGAATGTTTGCCCTGTCCAGAATTTGTTCGGGCATATTTGTTATATCCTGAAATATAAATTCACTTAATTCACTGAAATGTTAAAATTGCTTTACAAATGTCAAAGAGCATTCAGCTTCCGGAGGCTTCGCCCATCTGACCTCCTGACAATACACACATGTAATAGTGCTGGGAGCGATTTATGGCAAGCGCGCGCGGTGGCGCGATCTTAAATGGTCACCATTCAAGCTCGCGCTACCGCGCTCTCCATAAATTGCCCTATGTCAAGTTACTTTTCAAGTTACTTTTATGACTGCCCTGGCTATGCCCTGGTTACAAAAAATATCTGGCTATGCCCTGGTTACAAAAAATCACTGCTCTCTCGCAACCGGACTTCACCTCATATAGTGGATATTTCAGAAGAGTAAAACAATTGTTTGAGAAACTTTATCGTGGAGGCTATTTATAAGTTTGAGAGTTTCACTGAGTTTTGTTGATCTCTGATAATTCAGTGAACAACGAGACGGTAAGAAATATAATTTCATCTTTACATTACAGATTTTTAGCAGTTTTACCCTTAGAGTTTGCTGCTACGTCAACGCATATTGCAATGAAAAGGAGGAAGTTCAAGAGATCACGCATTAATTTTTTAAACAGGTTAACATTGACCTTTGACAAAAGACACACACAGCCGCAGGATGACGAAGTCAAGAGTTTCGGAAATTCCTCTTTGTGTTGTTAGGAAAAAACATCCTCTCCGATGCACAAGAAGACGCCACAATTTTTATTGCAAGCCTAACTTCGCAAACTGCCGTCTCAGGCCCCTTCAATTGAATGGCTGTCACCTGCAGTGAACAGAATTCTGTATACAGTTTGAGCACTGAGGCAAGTCCATCGAAGCGTTGCGGGTCTTTTGTTGAAAGACTGTCTACCATAACAAGCAACGCAAAATTTTATTTCTTCAATCCAGCATACGCCTGGACGACAGGCAATGGGTTGAATGGGTTGAATGTAGCGGTGCGCGGTAGCTGAATGCATAGAGTGCTCGGCCTGTGACTCGGAGAATACGTTCGAGCCTCCACACAGACGATCATTGTGCACTATGTGCAGGGACCGTGAGCAAGTCATTCACGAACAATGCTCAGCACAATCGATGTTTTGTTGCATGGCGGTCTGAGCACTTCTGAACTTTGGAGTGAGGGCAATACTGTCCTCACAAGAAAGAACCACGTAACTGAAAATTTGGCCGTTTTGTGTTAGATGCAGTTTCTGCATGTATTAGTGGTCTTACACCTTGGTAGGAAGTAAGAACCTCTATGTTGATGCGATCATAGAGAACCAGCGTTTGTTAATCCCACGTATCTGCACACTTCGTATCAAATACTAAGTAAGAACTACGCATCTCACATGCGTTGTTTATTGCTAGTAACACAGAGCGTTATCTGCAGATCCGTGGCCACGCGCATGCACGGTTACTACTTCCCGACAATGTTTATGTTTAAGTTTGCGAATCTGAGCGATGATTAATTATTTTTAAGACTGTAATTTTAATCCGTCTTGGTGGTTTTCATTATTCATCACGCCGTGAGATTAAGTGAAATTTGAGAAACAATACATATAGTAATTTCAAACGTTTTAAATGTTTTTGAATGGTTTATCATGACTTTGTTTGTGACTACGGGTGATTGTTTTGGGTGCGTAGCGAATTTCTGACACCCTAATTCCCGAAACAGAATTTCGTCGGATCTCCGAAATCTATTTTCCAAGTTACAACAAAGTTATTTGCGCAAATCTAACTTTTAGATACATTCTCAAATATACTAGGCCTATATAGGATATTGGCCGACTAATCCATGCTAGTTTTCAGGATTCGAGCGCTTGGCATAATATTGTTTTGGCGAATTCGATCAATTTTGCATTTCCACAGTTTATCTAGTTTCGGGGATTCGGGTAGACCCAGAGAGAGAGAGAGAGAGAGAGAGAGAGAGAGAGAGAGAGAGAGAGAGAGAGAGAGAGAGAGAGAGAGAGAGAGAGAGAGAGAGAGAGAGAGAGAGAGAGAGAGATTTTTTTACTGAAAGCAGTGAATGCAAGCAATGTTTAATTTTTATGATATCACAGTTGTTACGCTGTAGTAGCTTCATTAAAGTCTGTCTTATCTACAGGGGCGTCTATCCCCCCTAAGTCATTGGAGCAACTTCCCCTTTCCCCCTTCTTCTTCCCCTTCCCCTTCCTTCCCCCCCCCCCTAAAATGGTGGCACACACACTGACAGATCTCCCCCTATTTCTTGGGTGGAGTATTTGCTCCAAGGTTTCTATGGTGTAGACGCCCCTGCTTATCTAATCTGTAGATAGGCCTAACTATTAAATGCATTGAATGTTTACGTATGTAAATACAATGCACTGCATATGTTAGTTTCTTTCCTTTTGTTTAAGACGAAGACGACAGCAGCATAGAAATTCGGAAGGCAAGAATCACTTCTAAAATACTATTCTCAGTTAGGTTCAGTTGTGTAATTTCTTGAGCACTATCTGACCGGTCTTCCGTATATTAGGCTATTGCTTGGGTTTGCTATTTCTGATTTGTCGTGTTGTCTTTATTCGTTTTTCATTCTTTCCCTTCCAAGTTCTAATTGCCTGTATACCGTTTTCGCGTCTCCGTATCTGGCTTGCTACGATTTTCTCATTCATTTCTTGACAATGTAGGATCTCCTAGGATCTTGGTTCTTCCCGCAGAAGATAAGCTATAATTTCGTATGGCTTGAGATTCCTGTGAAAGTCGGCAACGATCACAGACTGATGAGGAAATGGATAATCTGGATTCGACTTTTGCCTATGATACCCTGAAGAAGAGGCAAACACAGGATGACTCCACGTACACGGAACTGACCAGCACTGAGGTCGCGTCACAATCACAGAAAATTGGAAAAGGGTTTGAAACCGGAAAAGATGCAAAATCTTCTCCAAATGACTTGGTCAAAGAGATTAAGAAAGATTATAAAGAGTTTCACTAGTGCAAATAATTCTAGCTTTGTATGAAATATGTATTTGTCATAGGACATTTAATTTCTTAAAGTTTCTTGATTTTCATAAATTCGTTATTTGTCATTGGTCTGTGTTGCTTTTGATACGCCATTGTCGTGTTTATTGCCTGAAATTCATCGTTATTACAGTTACATTGTCTAAGTGAGAATGCATCAGCGTCTAAGAATTTTTTTTAGAACATTCTTTGTCTCCGCTGCAGGATTTACTCAATTTCATAACATTAGAATTCGATGTAAGATTATGATCATTACTTTGTGGAGAGGGTAACTGCTGAAAAAGTAATATTATAATTATAATCTTTTTTTCTTTATGAATTCAAACCGACAAACGCAGTAAGATTATATTGAGACATGACAGTACAATAATCAATATCTTAACTAAACACATGTTATGGAAGGCGTCCGCCCGAGAGGGGTTGCGAGAATCGAACCGCGTACTGCTGCTCTCCTGCTGCTCTCCTGGCCATGAGTGCTATCATTACTCAATACCCCTCTGTGTGTGCCTTCACTCTGACAGACCTTGGTGGAACAACGCGTTCATAATTTGTTTGGCCAATTTATTACAACTTACAGATGAAGTCAGTGAACGATGATGTCAATCGTAAACTATCATGAATTCTATC